>CM010315.2:3259954-3369615 GCA_001923025.3 Taenia multiceps | reverse complement strand
GTCCTTAACATTTTAATTCTAGTGCATTCAGAGTGATTGCGTTTGCCGATTGAAGGTAAATGGAATCTATCCCGTATAAAGGAATGGATTCCTTCCTTCATTAGAGCATTCTTTGATTGGCAATTAAATCACTTATCACAACCAAGGACAGTTCTTGCCATATCTGACCAACTAAATATTCAGAGCAACCTAGCCAAAGTTTTCTGGCAGAAAGTCCACAGCTCAATAATAGGCTACTGCTTACTACACTACTTTTCTTGGAAGGGTGTGCGCTGTGATCATGTGCCGCCTGTTTGTCAAACATTGCCGTCCTCCGCCCCTTACACCTCTTCCACGTTTCCACACCAGGAATTCGCCCGTTTTTTTTTTGGTTAACACCGTCGATCAGGAATTGACTTAATGCCTAAAAAATTGACGATTTGATGGAATTGTGAGGGCAGAAACTTGGCAAAATTGCTAGCCTTACTTCCTGCAAAGTAGAGAAGGCTGTTATGTGCTGCTCATTTTAATGCCTGGAAAATGAAAACTTGAGCATGGGGTGGTGTTAGACACTAGTCTGGTGCACTCTCGTCTTTCTCTCCTCCTCTGCTCCCCCTCTCTTCCTTTCCCTAGGTCATATCAATCAACCCATTAATGCGTTGAGATCGCCTCTCATGTGTGTCAGGTCGTCGTGCCGACACTTTAGAGCTGTTTAATTGTGTCACATGACCGCCAAAATGGGCATGATTGGGTTAGCCTACTGTTTTCGCCCAATTTACGTCCTTCCTCCTTGCCTCAGCCCTATCCACGCAGTGCACGAGACCGCCATAGAAGCCTGGATGGACCGGAAGACCGTCGGGACATGGATCACTGACAAGTCCACAACTTCCTTTCTCACAAACCATCTTATTGCTAATGCTGTTGCTATCAGTATCCAACTTGTGGCTCTTGTCATTTGAATGGGTGCTGGGAGTGATTGCGGAGGCGCTTTTGAATTTAGCTTTGTCTTCTCGATAGAATGTGTCCACAGATGGGCAGGATATTACCTCGTTTGGTGGACGCTTGGAAGGTTAGTTAACGGATGGAAAAGTTGATGTGTAAGTGGATGAGTTTATGAGTGGACAGGTGGAAACGGGATAGAAGAATGAATGTTGGCAATGTTACTTTGTATTGACCATTTCAATTTTGAAGGAACCATCCTACCCTTCATGCTGCCTGACAGCAATCTCATCACGTGCCGTGGCTGCCTTCCACCCTCGCTTCTTTTGTGATTGTTAAAGGTGTTGACAAAAATGTAAAAGCCTATACTGAAGTGCTTAATTTAAATGGCAACTCCAGCTGACCGTGCAAGCGATCCATATTTTTGTGCCGTAGGGAATGAAAAGGTAGTCAGATGAGTGAATATGTGAGTGGAAGAGCACCGTGGCGAAAGACAGTCAAGTATGCCAACCATCAACTGCTATTTCACCATGTTGCTTCACACATCGCATGGCCTGTGTGCACACGCCTACAGCAAGCCTGCTTGCGCCCACGAGTCCGCGTTGGCTTCTTACACGTTCACAGCCTTCTCCATCATTCCTCATCTACTTCATCAAACCTTATAACTTGTCCTACAATTTAGCTTGGATGCAAATGTGGCTGCTGGCTTGAGGTCTGCATTCATCGTTGAGTATCAGTCGGTGAAATTGCTGGCGTTTGGAATTCGTGCTGCCATGTAACAAGCAAGGTGATGAAAGTAGTACACTCCGTCTCATTTTGTGATGCAGTGCACAGAGAATGAGGAACGCATCGGTAAAGGCATCAAAGTGGTCAGAGATGTGACCTAGCCAGTTAGTGAGAGAAGTTATTCAGCCTAGAATAATTGAGAAAAGGCAAAGGAATGGGCGCACTTCATCTGCCTGCTAAAAATAAGCCGATGCAATGGTCTAAGTTTTCACTGTGAGTGAGTGAGTGAGTCGGTGAGTGAGTGAGTGAGTGAGTGAGTGAGTGAGTGAGTGAGTGAGTGAGTGAGTGAGTGAGTGAGTGAGTGAGTGAGTGAGTGAGTGAGTGAGTGAGTGAGTGAGTGAGTGAGTGAGTGAGTGAGTGAGTGAGTGAGTGAGTGAGTGAGTGAGTGAGTGAGTGAGTGAGTGAGTGAGTGAGTGGCCCATATGCTAGCAATCAGGCAACCAGTTCCTCAAATAGGCACATTCGAAGAGGAATCGATCAACGTGCTCGTGTCAATCTGGCGGTGGGTTAGCGGAGCCTGGGCTAAGGTCTTCTTCTAAGTGCCTTTGTGAGGAAATTCAATCACTCAGTTGAGCATACTCACAAGTGACCGGATGTAAGGAAATGATTGGGTCTACTTGGTTGCACCAAGTCGATTTGACTGTGACAAGATATGACATAAAGGAGTGGAAACCGATAAATCATTTTCAGCACGCTTAAACTCTTTGTGCGCCGAGAAACACTTGTTAGGCCTACCGGATATATCAATTAGTCACTCATTTATGCGCTCTATCCCATTCACCAAGTGCTTATACCACGTATAGATAAAAATGAACCATGAGAAGGTGTCTTAGCTCCGACAGGTTGGCAATCGCTATGCAAGAATAAAGTTACTAACAGCATGAAGCAAAATGGAAGGGAGATCTCCCCTCCACTAGAAAAGACAGAACTTGTACTTATAGCCCACACATATGCGTGCTTATAGGCATGAAGTCTAGTGATGTAGACCAATGGGATGTCCTACTCCTGACCCACAAAACTAATAATGCATTCACAGTCACGCTGCTGTTCCACACACAACGTTGCGTCGTTTATGCAATTGTGTTAGGGTTCGCCGGTGCAAGTCAGCCTTAACCTTCAACCTCTTTTAGGAGTTCCTGCTACCTGATTTGATCAGCTGCGGTATTGGGAGCACTGGGACTGCGAAAGTATCTAATTGAGTTGGAGTGGTAAGATAAGTACATGCAAATCTACCAGTTATGGTGATTGTAGAATTCGCCGCAGAGGCTTTGGCATGCTCACTGCAAACGTGGCAGGCGATCCTTCTTTCAGATATTCCTTCCCAGCCCATCGAGAAAACGGCGTATTCTAAATAACGTTTTCTAACCTTGCAAATCTGCCGACTTTTCATTGTGCGTAGTGTTACAAATATGATTACCACGTTATGCTCTCGTATGTCATTTTCTGTGGTCAAGAATATGGCAGGAGCGAGTAATTATGCTTTAAGGAGGCATCCGTGATAGTAGTTAGTCGGCGTCCTTTGACTTCCTTTTCAAATGCATCTAGAGGATTCTTAGTCGTAAGCCAGCCTGTGATTTGACGGAATTACCGGACTGACTTCTTGGCAAAGCACTGCATCTACCGCCACAACATCCCTTCGGATCAAGTATGTTCACCATTCCTACAAAATGCTAGTTATGTGCCTCCATCAACAATGTTGGCTATGAGTTCGCTTAAGTGAATTCATGAAAGTAGCTTAAAGATGCCCACCTCCTGTTTTAGCATCAAGCATGAAGACGTTTTAAATGATTTAGCCAGAAATAGGACAATTAGTCCAGGTTGATGGACGTCACAACACATGCGCTGTGTGAGGGTCAACTGTTCCTAGTTTCGCATTCCACAGGGCACGCAGATCTACACAACGTTCACGCAATGCGACCCATGCGCTACATTGTGCACTCGAATGATGGACTTCTATTCACCAAGAGAATTGCAGTCACGTACTCTTTTAAAGCACTTTAGTAACTGCAATACAAGGGAGAATGGGAGGCTAACACAATGTCGTGCAGCGGCTCGACAACTCGTTAGTCTATCTGCCAAGCCACACCATGCTACTTTCCTAGTAAACCTTCTGAACGCCGGTGGGCAGTATGTTCTTCCACGCCGCATGACGAGTTCCAGTTTCTTGCATACGTTGTTTTTCTTTGTGCTTTCCGTACTTTCCTCTTTCACTGTTTGTGCCTTTGGCCAGCAGTGGATGCCAATGCCATCAACACTAAATGCTTCATTTTCATCGACTCTTAGTTAACATTAGTTTTTATGAAGTAATGTGCCTGCTCTAAAATTATACTTAAACGAATTTTATAAACCGATGTTTATGTAAGTGGATTTGCGTCTAGACGAGTTGAATAGACGGACATCAGGGGGATTGAGGATGCAATACAAACATCTTTGTTGCCCATGTGCACGCGTCAACTGGGTGAAATATGAGGTTAAGCACACCCGTCCCCATCCCAGTGATGGAGACACTGTCGCGTCCATGTTCGTTTGATTGCCTTCCGGCATTTGAATCCCGCCTGTGTTTGTGTGCCTCAGTGGATCAAGGTGCAGAACGAAAGTTGGGGTGGAAATAGAGTACTTCAGCCATCCCCGAGCATGGTTGGGGAGGGGTATTTGGAGGTTGGGTTTTCGTTGGTAGTAAAAGTTGTCAGTTTCTCACAATAAACTTCCACGCTGATGCTGATTTGTCAAAGAAAAATATTTGCACAAAAGTCGGTGGTGGAACTGCAAATAGTTGTTTTAGCTTGATTCGATTATCGTCCCGTTGTATAGCCATTAAGATTAGCTGCAATTGTTGCCCCACTAGACCCATGTCGTCGCACTTGGCAAAATTTATGATATTAGTCTCAATTTATTCAGGCATTTCGAACGGGTCAGCCGAGTCGGACTCGGGGTCAGTAGTTAACATCATCGCGCTCACTACGAATGAGCAAATAGCAACATGGTGCTTGAGCAGTCTTTAATGATTGGAGGGAGGAATGGATATGAAAGAGATGGATGAATAGATAGGGAGTGAGTGGAAGAAGAGAAGATGGATGGGAGGGAGGATAATAAAGGGATTGATGGATGGATGGATGGATGGATGAATGGATGGATGGATAGATGGATGGATAGATGAATGGATGGATGGATGGATGAATGAATGAATGAACGAATGAATGAATGAATGAATGAATGAATGAATGAATGAATGAATGAATGAATGAATGAATGAATGAATGAATGAATGAATGAATGAATGAATGAATGAATGAATGAATGAATGAATGAATGAATACGGCGTGGGAAATGAAGCGACCTGCAGACCCGAGTTGTTAACGACACAGGTGAGTGATGAGTGCACCTTAAAGTGGGGTCTTTGCTGCTGAGTGTGTCATTAATTGCTAGGATTGGCATGATATTACTGCGTAGATCTGCGAATGGTTCAAGGGGTGAGGGATCGTAGAGAAGGAGAAGGTGTTTAGCGGGAGAAGAAAAGATGCCCCCAACTAAGCACTTTGCGCAAGGACGCGTATGCAAAGTAGGCTGAAAGGAATGAAGGAAGAAATGAAGATAGAAAGGCTGCATAATGCTTGAGCAGCCTTGCATTATCTATTCTGCCTCCGATTCTTTCTTTTCCTCCTTCTGCTACATAGGTCACCTCTAACTCCTGCCGCGTTGGCATTAACTCCCTCGCTAGGACTTCGTTCCTGATGAAAATATGCTAGCAATCTCCAGTGCCTAGTAAAGCGTGCCTTTTAAGGCTTATCAACCGACTAACTAACTATCTAATTAAATTGATGGTAGCTTGGTTTAGCGTGAGGTTGCGATTTATTAAAGGAAATTTATGTTTTGGCACTGTCAACGTCGGAGGTAGTCGTTCCGATACAATTGGATGACATATGACTACGCAAAATGTCTCCCAAAACTGATTTTTAATGGGTTCCAAGAACTAACTTTGACACAATAAACATACTGATTTCAAGCACTATTTGTCCTTGTTTATTGCTTCCATTAATAATTTCTTGCTTCCAAATTTAAGCTTGTTCATTCATCCAGTTTGTCCACACATCTACTTGTAAATTAAACGCCTAAGTGAGCAAATTTAGCATCCATCTTCCATCTCTTCGAAGTACACGTGTTCCTTCTCCTTCTTGCTTCCACTCCGCTCCTCTTCGCTCTCATTCTCATTCCACTTAGACGTGTCCCTCCCTCGTTTGGACTGGTCTGGCGTCTGTGCCCACAGCAAGCACGACGACGGAAAAGCGCACCAAAGAAATGCATACTCCTCATTTCCTGAGTTACGATTCTCCTTATTCCACGTAAATAAACGCACTTTGGCCGGTGGTGGGCGTAGTATTTAACCCAATGGTGCCCACATTTTGACATGTTGGGTGGCAAAAGTAAAGCCTGTGCGTGCGAAAAATACTCCACTGATTATGTGAGGATGTAGTTGAGTCAGTGCATGCATGTATGGATGGATGGATGGATGAATGGATGAATGGATGGATGGATGGAAGGATGGATGGATGGATGGATGGATGGATGGATGGATGGATGGATGGATGGATGGATGGATGGATGGATGGATGGATGGATGGATGGATGGATGGATGGATGGATGGATGGATGGATGGATGGATGGATGGATGGATGGATGGATGGATGGATGGATGGAGGGCTGAAATGTGCATAAGTGTGTGGGTAATTCAATGAATGCGGAACATTTGATGGGAACCAGATGCAGTGTATACTTGGGTTGAGGGTGAATGCCTAGCCTAAGGCTTAAGAATGGTGATAAGTTAGTGTTTCGTGAAACCAAGTCCAGCAAAAGCACTTGCCTCATTCCTGCAAAGCAGAGGAGGCAGCCAAGTGCTCCCCATTTTGGTGCCCGGAATATGGTGACTTAATAAGGGAAAGGAAGCTGGCTTCATAGATTACGTGTTGTCAACCAAACGTAGAATGTCTTATGTGTGAAATACTTGACTATCGCCACCAACGTCTCTGGCCCTCCTCGGTTCTTGAAGCGTGCTACTATAGTTGTTAAGTAGGCACTGCTTCTGTTTGCACTATTAGCTAGGAACACACGTAAAATAAATGTCATTGTAGTAGAGTGAAACTAAATCTACCATATAGCGATGAACGCTAATCGGAATCATTGTCTGACTACACTCATGTCGTCTAATATGAAAAGAAATCCGCACTTAGTGTCGCACAAATACAAGCGCATAGAGCATTGATAATTGGATTTCTGTGTCTTTGTGTGCTAACGATCATTTCCTTGCCACTTCCGTTGTCGGTGCTAGATATTCCCAATTGATCATTGCCTGCAAGATACCACTGGAAATGGTAAAGATGGTTAGATCTTGGGTGCTAGAAACACTTTTGACCACCTTTTACCACCGCAGTTGTAGGACGTGGGAGGAAAAGTCGATTTGATTTCCTGGAAGGTACCGTATGCCTTTATCGCACGTGTTCCTCACAAATGGTCATTGTATAGAAGGCTGTTGCCAATGTTCATGCAACTCTGTCAGCGATGTTGTCTTAAGGGGATTTTGGTAAACCATGCAGATTAGATGTATTCCCACACTAAAGGGTATTTTACAGGAATTTCTGCTGCTGTGCTAGACTGCATACAACCTTGGCAAATTTGCTTGAAGTGCTTGACACGAATGGGAAACCCTGTTAACAAACAAGCAAATTCCTCCCCTGTCATCACTGTCACTGTGGTCACAACTCCCAATGCCCTCGCCTCTGTCACTCAAACCAGACATGATTTGTGGAGGGAGAAACGCTTGTCACTCATCCTCTCTTCCCCGCAGATACAATAAACTGTCACTGTGAATGCGATGCCTTGAGGCATTTCTGACGAAGCCTGGTTTGCTATCTGCCTGCAGAAGGCATCAGTAGCTGTAGACATGCCAGCGCATTGTGGGGGAACTGGTCACACCACTATTATCGAGTGCTTGAACTTGCCACTACCATTCTTTCACCGCCAACTTCCGCCTCATTGATTCACATTGCGATAGTCAAGGCCAATTAGGATGGCATAAAGAGCTGGGCATGGGGCCATCCTTCCACGATCATCCTTTCCTCGCCAACTTCATCTAGGTTGGCGTGGAGGCATATATGGTGGGGAAAATTTCAAAAACACGGTCAAGACTGTCCAACTCTATGGCCGCCACCACCACTAACAACGTGTGGCCAGAGGGGAAGGCAATGTTCCCACCTCTTCCACGCACACACGTAGAGGATGCTGCTAGCCAGTCTTCTGTGTTGATCAGCGGGGTGTCACATCACTCCTCCAGTCCGAGGTATCAGAGACATTAAATCTTCTAGTCTCTCGAGGTTTAGTCTGCTTTTAGCCGCTGAAACAAGCAGATGACGCTCTGCTCCGAGGTGGCAATGAAAAATAGTGAAATCAAAATAAAGACCTACTCTCCCATCTTCTTTTCCCTCCTGGTCGACTGCGAGATGAGGAGCACTGTCTATGCCATCGAACTTGCTTATTTACACAATTTTGCAGACAAAACTGGGGTGGAGGAAGGCTTCCTCGTGAACCTTTCGACCACTCTCACGAGGTGTCAATTCCGTTTTTTAGGGTAGGGAAATATTGATGGGAGGAATGTTATGGCATGTCAGTAAATCAGACCACCAGCAACACCAGCTGCACTGTGGAAGACGGTGTTGAGGATGTGTTGTGGTACATCTACTGCTTAGGCTATGCCGCGGCCGCTATGCCCACGGTGACTATTGTAACCATGAGGTTGGATCCTTTGATGTGGAGTCGGTCAATGCCACACGATCGAACTCTTTCTCTCTTATCAAGAATCCAGCTTTCGTGATGGCATTCCCTCTCCATAAATAAATAAATTAGCCCTTTGGAATGTTTTGAGACTCACCATTCGTGTTGGTTATTTGAGCCAATCCCTAATGCCTTCTAATTGCATCAGCCATTTGACAGACTTATCTTTGCCGCGCTTTTGCTCATCGGCCCCACTGTCTCCAATGCACACGTCGCACTTGTCCGTCGCCTCATCTGCACCCACATACTCCACGAAGCGTGTTATTGAAGTCATACAGTAGGCACCTCATGACGCGTTCCAATCACTTACTCAAGTTTTTTAGATGCTTTCTGTGGTCTCTCCTTCCATTGCTCCCACCATCAACTTCAGCATCCCTTCCACTCATGTATTTCAGGTCAGTCTACAAGGCGAAACTTAATTGGCAACAGTTCCCAACGTAGGCGCTGATGATGACACGGCGATCCTGCCCCTTTGTGGGTAGGCCTGTGGCAAGGAAGAAGGACACAAAGAAGGTGAAGGCAGTGGGCAAACCAAGCCACGCCTGATTTTGGTGGTCGTGTGACTAACGTAAACACAACAAAAGTTCACGCAAATGGCGTTGTTGATGGCCTGATTTACGGGCATGTGAAAACATTCCTCGGACCAGGGCTTCTCTATCCTGAATAAGGGAGGCGATGCCTCCCTTATGTGAGCTGCTACACGCAAGCAATCGGAACTCGTCATGTGGTGCCTACTTAATGGCCTCAGTAGAGCGCTTCGGAGACCGAAGAGAGCAAGGGACGTAAATAACTGCATTCAAGCTGTTCAATCACACAACACTTTTGTGTTCAAATGACAACAAGTAGTTCATTAAAGTTTTTCCCTCCATAGAGTCCTTATTTTCCAGTCAAAAAATTGACTTTCCTGCTGATCAGTGATGGCAATCATTGAGTGAACGAGGAGAAGGATGGCGAGGGGCAACTTACACCCTCACATGAAGAGCAATTTCCCACTAGTCAATTTGCAGTGGGCCAAAAAAGGAGGAGGCTGGGGGCATTCAATTAACCTACGATAATGAGCCTCACAGGACGCCCACATCACATCACCAAAGTTTGGACCCATCTTTCTAGCGACAGAATTGTAATGGGGTGGCTTGTGCTCCTAGGTTTTTCTCCACAGAGAGAACCTACCACTCACGCAGAACGCGATTACTTGGAAGTGCGTTTTGTTGCAATTTTCGGGAGGAATCCTCTTCAAAACATCCCACTTCACCCACCCTCCCACACACCGACTGCTCATTGTCAGTGGCAGGTAAACTAACAGTCGACCTAGTGTTAGGTGCCAGTCGTAACACCAAAAGTGTACCAGATTAGCATCACTTGCTCTCTTCACCATTCATTCGTTGGCATGCACACACACACATATACCATACACGCCAGCCCTCACTACTCGGAGAATGTCAATGGCAAAGACATCCGGTTCGTTCATCACCTCGCCCTCCAATGAAGTGAACGTGCCTTTGTGGTGGTCGCTAATATCGACTAATCCAATCAAAATGTACACGCTGCACTGAAGCTATAGGGTAAGGAAAGAAGTCACAGCTTCGTGGACCGCTAAGGCTGGGAAGTGGATCAGAATGAAAAGTGACATGGTTTCTTGAGGATAAAAGGTGCTCGCGAAGCAAATGTGAATACGAGCATAAAATGTAGCAACTACGACAGTCAGTCGCACGTGGATTTGCATTACGCAGACATCGCGTAGATCTACGTGCTTTGCGGGATGCGAAAGTAGAAGCGGTTGACTCTCACACCGTGCAAATATCATGATAACAGCCCTGTTTCTGGCTAAAACATCGAAAAGCGTCCCCAGGATTGATGACATAACAGGAGGCTCCCATCTTTTAGCAACCTCTATGCCTTCACTTGTTAGGACTCATAGCCGACACTGTTGACTTAGGCACTTAACTGGAGTTTTGGAGGAATGATAAATGTATTAGTCGTACAGTAGAGTTGTGGCGGTGGCTGTGGCGCCTTGCTAGAAGTTGGTTTAGTCTTCTCGGTTTATCATAAGCTCAACTATGACTTCACATTCAACGGGTACGCCCAAAACGCGAACTTCCTTTAATTCTTGATCACTATTTCCTGCCATGAACCTGAGCACAAAAATTGTGACAAGGGAGCTTAACAAGGCAGTCATAAACGCATCAATATGCACTGTTTAGTGTTGGCAAACATGCAAGATCCGTAGGTGCTAGGCAGGACATGCAGTTTTCTAGATGGAGTGAGGCGGATTTTCTACAACGATGATCCTTTCCTACTTCTGCGAGGAACAGGTTAAATACTCTGCGTCGAACTCTACAATCAACACAACTAGTAGCTCCGCTTTTGCGCATTTCACCTCCCTTACACTGTTTATTTTTGTGGTCCCAATGTTCACAATATCGCAGCTCATCCCAAAAACAGAGAAGCAACTATCGAATTTTTTGTGCAGATAGAGGTTGGATTGCGCTGGCAGGCGTCCTTACCAGAAAACATTAACACAATCACTCAGACGACCCAACGAAGTGCGTGATTCCACAGTGTGCGTGTTAACGCGCCACTGACTTCGTGGGTCAAGAGAAGGCCATTCTCTTAGTCAACATCATTCGACTATATGCTTATGAGCAAATTAGCTAATCTGGCGAGCTTAACATATGTTTCTCAACATGCGAATAGCCAGAGGGCGCTAGAAATGACTTACCTGCTACCATCTCAGCAAGTTCAAGTAAGCTTGGCGCCGCTGAGCAGACCCCTTCATTCACTTGCATTGGCTCACACCTCCTAGCGTTTCGCTCATTCCACCAGTTAATGAAGCAATAGACGCAGGTCTTTCAAATCACTCCTTGTCATCTTTCGCGCATTCACTCTGATGCTTGAGCATTGTGCTTCCATCTCACTTCATATGGGGACCAGCGGGAGTGCGCTGAGGCATTCTCATTTCTGCTAAACCTGGGGCTCTCCAGAACGTGACAATTGAGGCAGTCAACCCTTTCACTGCACGCGTGAGTTGGCAACCACCGTCTCAATTCAACGGGCCTGTCGTTAGCCATGGTTTTAGCTGGGAGTCAACAATATTTTGCAATATAGTACCTACCTCTCCATGAAATATTCCCACACCATATTTGGTTTGAAGCTAGCACATCTCGTTTCTGCTGCTGTTTGTACGCGCAGTCAAATGGGTGCATCAAGCAAAGATGAACACAAAGTCCACAGTAGTGGAGTGGGAACAACCACACCAAGTGCAAAAGAATGTGAGTACCTTGAGCTCTCTTTGTCAAATATTAATCTATTACTTCAAAGCAACCACGATTAATCGAATCAGATCTGCAGTAGTTTATGTTGCCAAAATGATTCCTTAGCCTCAGCTTAGAGTATCTTCTGCCATAAAATCTACTACAGGTATTTGTGTCAGACACGCCTGGTGAGAGAGTCGAAAATGCTTTAATAGACGCTGCTAGCAGGTTATTGACACGTAAAAGTTAAAATATACAATAGGGCGAATCTGTTGTTTCGAAGTGAAAAAAAAATCCTCAGTCACGACTGGAATTCCGCAAATACTCCCACAATCACAATGAATGGTGGGCCTGCCCAGACTTCTGCAATCGCCACGATTGCTACAAACAAAACAAATGGCGAGTCTACCCGCAATTCTACAGTCCCTACAACGGAGCCATCCACGTCAAATGCCGCTACGACCGATTCAGCAGACTCCTCCACCACGCCCACAACCACCACCACTGACGGATCTACCTCGCTGCTTTAGTCACTGCAGCCCTTCCAGCTTCCATATCTCTAGTGCTTGCATAAACTCTCTCGTAGTCTGTGCAATCCATCAACTATTTCACCTGCTCCAAGCATTCTAACTCGATACTTGCTTCTGACCATCACGCTGCTTATTCCTATTGCACGCTCCATGACTCCTTAGAATAGTCGGCTTGACCACCATGCGCCTTTACTCTCAACAGACGTAGCTACTGTAGTAAACGACTTCTAATCGACCATTATAATGCTTTGCATTGTGCTACAATCTAGTCCATGCTCAAATGGGTTTTCTCTTGTTGCTAAAGTTGGCAAAAGACCCTGAATCACAAATGGACCAATGAGTTATCAAGCTGACGCGCATCTTGCAAAACGGATTAAAGATTGCACTACAATTGTGGGGCTGTCCATAGATTCAGAGAGACTTTGCTGCCCGAAGCCGCAGAAGCATTCACCCACTTGACTGCTCATTGCAGTGCAATGGGAATCGCAGCTCACCTGGCTCGCCCGCGCCTACATGTCTGGTCATTACAAAGACGACACTTGAATTGCGGCAGCAGTCACTCCGGGGACGATGCCGTTCAGTCATTAGCAAGTACGCTTGACAGAGTCAACAGTGACCGGTTTGCAGCAGAGAGACACTGCGACTCTAACTCACACTCGAACTCCGTGCACACAAGCCCAGACTCCACCAGCCCACAGTAAGGTTGACGCACGCACGTTGACCGATTAGTTCACCTGTCACCTTTCCTGGAGAATATTGTGAAAGTATGAGGAGCCAACGTAGACCAGTAGGCGTACGTGGTCTTGTTGCAGACGTAGGTGCATGGTAAAATAGAAACTGCTGGTTGGCACGCTTGTCTACCTCTCTTCATGGTACCCAGAAGGCATAAAGTTGGAACCCATCCAGTAACAATTTCACTTATCAGGCTATCCATTCATTCCTTACTGCCTCAATCCATATATCCATTTGTCTCTTCCTCCATTTCCTTTCCATTCTCTTGCACATCCTTCCACCATTACAGCTTAGCTCTATTTTCTCCTCCCTTCACCCAGCATTCCATTTTTCTTGTGATTCATCCTATTTACACACACCTATCCACCAATTTTTCCTTCGTTTATCCCCTCCGTCTAAATGCCTTACAAGTACGCCTCTCATCATGAATCTACATATTGCGCAGCTGTTTCCCTCTTTTATGTGCCATTTCGTCCTACACCCAAATTATTTACCAGTAATTACTCTTCGATCCTTAATCACCCACAACAGTTTTCTCTCAACTTCAAACATAGTCCATTCGCTAACCTAAGTTTTGGCATAATGTTACCAACTTTTGTCAAAGAGTTAGAGAACAACATCTGCATTACCTTTCATCCACAAGATATCCATTCATAATTCCAAAAATGAGCGTTGCATATTCGCGTTGCATTCAGCCTACATTAAGCTTGTGTTTCCGCGATTCAGCCATCGATCGCTCACATGTCCAACCTATATACATTCATTCGCCGACCCATTAATTCATCCTCATCCGTTCAGCTATCCATCCCTTTATTCACTATTCATATGCCTCTCTCTCACCACTTCTTGCATGGCACAAGTTACTTGAACACAAATACCACTTCCGCTAAGCTGCACTGCATCATCCATAGCATGCGCATTCAGTATGCGATCAGATGTGCAACGTTCGATGAAGTGCTACGTCCACCATCGGGCGAGGCCCTTTATCTGATAGATAATGATCCGATACGTCGCCTACCGGGGTGTTCGAACGGCAGTGCACTTAATTAGGTGGAAGGACTTGTGCAAGTTGAGGATATAAAAGAAGACAAAGAAGGTGATTGGGATGTAGGGTGGAAGAGGGACACCTGCACTTGAAATGCATGGAAGTATATGTGGAGAAGTGTAGGATAGACAAGAACAAGGAGGGACACCTGTGCTTGGAATATGGTAGAAGAATTCAGAAAAGGTAGAGAAGGCAGGAAGCAGTGAGAACACTTGCTGTTGTCAATATCCGCATCAAGACCTGCTATTAGTCGTAATTGTGGAGACTTTACGGAGCTAATAATCATGATAGACGATCTTTCCTCTTCAACTGGAAACAACTAATTCGCTTCATTGTACTTCTTAACTCCTACATATCAACAAGCTGTTAACAGCGCGTATTGAGGCATTTTGTACCGTCTCAGGAGGCGCGAATGACGTAAATCCCGTGGTTGCTTTTGTGAGAGAGAATACTAAAAATGCAGCTGATGAATCATATTACTAGTGGTAGCAAGTTAGTGCCAATGTTGGCTTGACTCGATTAGTCTTATTTACTTTCAAGTACTAATTTAGCTAAACAAGCGTTGCGGTTACAACGAAAGCGTCGGCGATTACCAAATGTAGGTCATTTTACCAAATTAATGAGAAAAGTGTGAATTGTACATCCACTAGAAAAATATGATTTTGTTGTTAGATTGAAACATTGAAGACTCCTGCCAAAATTAGGTTGATATTAAATGCATGCGTTCCCATTCAAACCAATGCAAACTACTTGTAAAACAGAACTTGGGTGCTCGCTGTTGAAGATGCGGATAGCACTTTGCAGTTGATCATCTGTAATTAAAAGGATATTCAAAGCAGACCGGCCATGTAATCACCTCGATCTCAGCTGGATCAGTGCTGCCACCCACAGCCTCCATTCCTCAGTTCTTCCGACGCCGATACGTCTCATTGCTCTTCCAGGCATCACTTGGACAGGAAAATGTAGGCAAAGCTGAGCAAATCCGCTCTATACGTATACCCAACCTGATTCTGCTTTCTGGTAGTCATAGGCAAATGTTCTGGCAAAAGTTACCAAGACTTAAGCTGCCAAGTCTAAGGGTGAGCACATTTTGTGCGCGATGACAACACAATGGCAGCAAGTCAGAATCCGGCATTCCAAAAAATGCTAACATTGCAACTCAATTGGAGGTAAGTCCGCTTACACAAAAACCCACTTATTAGTTTGTCCTAAACGTCTTTATAATAAATATATCACTTCATTCAAAACAATGCCATCTAACGGGTGATGCAAATGCTACATTTTGTGCTGATGGCGTTGGCACACACTGCTGGCCAAAGGCACGAACAGTGGAAGTGGAAAGCATAGAAGGCACATAAATACGGCTTACGCTAGAAAATAAAACTCGCCACGCAGTGTCTACTTAATAGCTTGGATAGCGCGCTTTGGAGGCGAACGAAGATGAGAGATGTTGGTGGCTGTATTCAAGGTAATCACTTCTAAAGCACATTTTGTGTTCAAGTGACACCACACAGTGTATAAAACTGGCTTCTACGTTAGGTCCTCATTTCTCGGCTATGAAAATGACTTTTTGCTAGTCATGTTTGTCACTAAATGAGAATAGAGGTACGGAAAGGTTGGCGAGCTGAGGACCTAAACCACTGATGTCCGCACACAGAGTTATTGGCGATGCTGAAGGGAAAGAATAGAGGGTCGTCAATGGAATGAAGAGCAAGAAGATAGCGCCGTTGTGGGTGATGAAGATGATGATGATGTGTTACTATGCATTTTGCGCAGGTTAAGGCGAGATGACAGGGTGAGCATGGTCAGGTAAGGACCATTGCGAATATGGTTCCTTTGATCTTAACCAAGGCGACTATTTAAAAACAACATTGGGACAGCCTTAAACGATTTGCTGCCATGCTCGTGCTCGAATTTCAATGCAATTCATGTAATTATCAGCTGCGATATTGCTTGCTAGAATGGAGGGTCTGATGACTGGAGGAGAGTGACCCAATGACTGCGAAGTGGCGTAAGGCAATGAAATGCATTTTGTGGTGTAGCCCAGCAGCAGCCTGGTCACTTCAAAGCACGCCGTATTGTTATAATTACAATAAGACTGGGTGGGTTGAGTGCGTGACAAGTTTTGTTTCATTTCCTAATAAATCAGTCGTTGCTACTTTGTGCATTCGACTTTGTCCCATTACTGAATGCTTGCCAGGAATTTTCACCCACCTCAACTGGATTGCCCATAGTCAAGTCTGCTAAATAGGCATATACAGTGTGATATGGCAGTCTTTTGCATTGACGAATGCTTAAAAATGGGAAAGGAATAGGCTTGCTTTGCTGAGTTATTCACAAGGGAGGTCGGCGTGTCAATTTGAGGGTAGGTTGCTTCCCACATTGAATTTTGTAAGCGCCTAAATAATTCAATTTCCTAGTGGCATAATGTGACCATCAACTATTTTGTCGATGGGCCACTTTTCGATTGATGTAGATGCTGCCTGTAATATTCGTACCTCGAACTTGTAGCTACTGATAGGGCATCGGTTCAGCAGTAAGTAGACATTCTTCCAAGTACACACCACTTTGGTTAGCACCAAAGAATAAGGCACAAACTTATGCATAAAACAGAGTTGAGGGATGGGCTTGAAATTGTTTAAAAAATGAGTGGCACACACAAACGCTTCTCGTTTTTAGGTCTCTTCTTACTTTTCCGTTTGCAAGTGCTTTAGCCATTAGGTGTAGGAGGAAAAACACACCAAACACGTCACCCTAAATTATCTCCTCGTAAACCGAAGTGGACTCATTGTCTGGATCTTCGAAGTGAAATGACCCATCTACTTCGGTGCATGCTAAATTGTTCTTAATTGGGATGCTTGTGCATTCTGAGCTCCACACTAGAGGAACATGGATGTTTATCCACCCAACGCCATCGGTGTTAGTTATGCTTGACTAAACTTGCAGTGGGATTGTAAAGGCCTCTCTCCACTCAAAATGCGTAGCGATTCTATCAAGTATGGAGGCCTGCAGTGAATCATAGAGCTTCCGCCTCCGCGCCTCGCTGGCAAAGCAAATGACTTGAGAAAGACAACTACATTCCTCCGTCACATCCATTAGGATACTCATTCCAGTCTTAGACCGATGCAAACTTCATATTTCCTCATTGAAACATTTGTGATCTTCTTACAACTCAATGCTGACATGTTTGCGAAGGATGACGCGGACATTGCCTTGTAGCTAATCTGTTGTAAGCAAAAGGCCACGCGAAGTGAGCTGCTCACGTAAGCTTCTCGATCTCAGCTATGATAGCGTTATGGCCTCCAGCCTCCGTTCCTTGGGATTTCCGACTCCACTGGCCACCGATGCGTCTCATTGCTTAAAAAAGGCTTTGAATATTAATAACTCCATCGTCACATTTTCCACACAATGACACCGCCATGGTGAAAATCTAAGTAAAACATCCTAACCACTCTGGGTGCTTATGGTCGCGAGAAATAAAGTGTGATTTCTTATTCACGTCAGATGACATAGATCACGTCATGCATAGGTATAACCTGACGTACATCGCAACACAGTGAAACTAGATTTAAACTATCAGGAAAGCATTCGTTTTGTTGCCACTGCAGACCAAATACACAAACAGTGGTGGAGGAAACCACAGAGAGCAAGCATGCAAAGCTTACACAAGAAATTAGAATTTGCCACAAAGGGCCTTCTTAATGAATTCAGTAGCACGTTCCAAAGCCAAACGAAGACGACAGAATTTAGTGGTACTCTGATGTCAACAACTGGTTCTACGTCGCAATCGGCCGTCCCATTCACAAGTATAAGCAAGGTGTGATTTTATTTTCCACTTTCTCGCTAAAATTAACCTCGTTGTGTTAAAATTCCGCAAGCCAAAGCAGCGCGACCTACGGCGAGAGAAGTTATCTGTGGATGATGAGGCAGTGGAGGAAAGCTACTGGGAAATAAATTTGATGCAGGGTAGAATAACGCATAAAAACCATACTGAAAGCCACAATAACTTTTGATAGATCGGCGATTCAGTATATGCCTATCCTGAAGCACTAAGTGGGAACACGCAACGAATTACTCAATTTTGGACAAGTTTCATAAACTTTGCCAAACTATACAATTTTGCACATCATCATCGTTTCCGTATGAAGCGAAAACTCTTTTTACGTAAAGCTGTAGTGGAAGATAATGCTTCTAATCGCAAAGTTTGCACTAATAAATGAACACTGAACTTGTGCCAATTCTAAGAAAAAAATGTGTGTCACGCTCCAATCTCAATTTTGACACAAGCAAGCTGAGTCTGTGCTTTGAAATGTGTTAAAGTTACAATAACACAGTGGCTTGACAAGCGTTATTGATGGAACTTTCATGATCATCCGACGTAAACACTGCCCTAGGTTTCCATGAAACAGATGTATTTTGCCCGATGCACAGCAAATACCATAAAACCACTACCCTGTTCATGTTGGTGGCTTGGAAGCATTCGCTGATATTGCGTGAGAATATTTTGCTCAGTGGTCTGAGATTCTCATTGATTCGGTTGATGATTGATTGACTGGAGAGGAACTAAGAACCACAGAATCCATTTAGGTTAGGAGCACATCGAAATGACGTGCTCCAAATGAAAGCTATCTAGGCGTCTAATTGTCTTAGATCTACTTGAGGACAGGTCCAACTGAGTTAATCTTTATTAAGCTAAAGGAAGTGCAATAATAATTGCGTGATTTTGTGCATTTTGCTCCGTTTGTCGCCAAAATGAACACCCATCTCTCCTCATGATGCTCTACCACAGATGATAATGGGATTTCATGCAAAGCAAACATAGCACGAGAGCATGAAAAAAAGCGTCTAGAATACATGATGTCCCTAGCATTCATACGACGGGACAGCAAGAGCATTTGGCGAGTAGTAGTGGGTTTAAGCTTGACCCACAATCTTAAGAATGGGTTGCTTGTGCGGTCTAACGTGTGTTGCGCCTTGATGGATCTTACAAAAAGGACGAACGCGGTAGCCAATGCTGCCGCGTGATACCCTACGATGTCTTTCGAAGCCGCTAGTTTAGGGCTATTTTCCAGACTGACATTACTGCCATAGATCGAATTGCAAATCACGCTACAGGGACCGACAGTAACAAGGTATTTAATCTTGACAAGCCATCACTTTCATCATCTTTTAAGCGATAATCACAAAAAAATGCGGAATAGGAACACCAAAATGGAGGAATTTTGATGAATGGTCAAATCCAAAAATTTGCAAGACAAGCGATGTCTATGGCTGCAGACACCTCTGCCGGGCATTATTTCCCTACCGGCAGTCCTGACGTCCTCTTGAGGGCTACCAGGTACAAAAGGTTAGCTAGTGCTTAACTCTAGAGGCTTTGCAAATCATTGACAGCATGCGTATCTTGGTGTCTTGAGGGGGTGGATCCTAAAACCTCCCAAATTTTATCTATGATCTGCGACTGGTGAAGCGGTCCTACTCTACCTATGGGGAGAGAAACTGAGTACTTTCGCTGATTATCATTTTATTCCAAAAGCATTTGCCTTCAAAGCAATATTACCACCCACAGACAGGCAGATGTGCAATATGCAAAAAAATTTGGCTTTCTTCCCTCCTTTCACCCGTTAATCCCATTTTAGCATTTATTTCCCTTGTATCGAAAACTATGCTTGCCATGTCTGAGGTAAAATTTCATTTAGCTTTCTCTAGATGGGACAAAACTCATGTGTGAAGGGTACTATTCGTCCAATTAAGGTGGCTAGTAACGTCGATGCCTATGGAATGTTGAAGGCGAAGCTAGGAAGTACGAGGCTGAAAGCTGGAAATGAGTGTAAGAGATGGAAGAGAGTAAGGATGGGGCATATTTCAGCATGAATGACCATCTATGTTTACTCATTGTCCTCGATCCTACGGCTGTTAGTCTTTTCGCTTTATTGATTGGCCCATCCATTGACCCAACCGGCAGTGGCTTACTTACAGCCCTTTGCAGTCGTCGCTTCTAAGCGTTGTTCCCTCCCAGCATGTCAGTCATCCTTCTTCACGATTATTGTTTGCTGCAGCATGAAAGAATCCGGCCATCCTGCCTTGCATTACGACAAAGGTTCACGTCAAGATTGCATTGGTCAAGGAAGCAGGTTCTACTTATGAGTGTGAACAATAGGCATAAAACTATTTGGCAATTGGTATCAAAGTACTATTTTTTGCCTGAACTAACCCATTTAAGTAGAAGTTTTCGGACAGCTCTCTAAATTTTGCTTACATTGACAACCACGACGCATTCCGTTGGAAAGCAACCAGTGAATCTCTTAAACGGAAGCACCTGAGATGTAGACTTTTTCTACGCCACTTAGGGCAAGTTACAGACTGAAGCCGGTGCGTTAGGCTAAGGTTGTAGGCATCTTTGTTGACCACCACCTCCTTTCCCCCATCAATGTCGTCCAAATTAGACACTCATCTCCCCTTTATCAGCCTTTGTTTGATGTCAGGTAAAACTCGTGTATGCCAAAAATGCCCACAACTATTTGTAAAATCGTAGAAATTTGAAGTTGTAACAATGTAGACAACCATTTTACTCCCTATTTGAGGCGTTCTAACCATAAAACGGACAGCAATGCAATGCCTACTATGCTTTTTCTCCGTCTCCTCAGTGTAATAAAATACCTTCAATTTTCTACCGGCGCAAGAGAGATGTCAAATGGGATCATGTAAGGTTTTTTACAAATGGCACAAAGAGGACCGATTCCAAAGTCACTCCGGTTGTAAGAACAGCAGCACACTTCTTCCTCATTTTTACCGTTGGATACGATGAATGCACCAAATTGGCTTAAACTGTGACGAGGTCCAATGATTCATTCGCGACTGACCAATTCACACAAGTCGCGAATGTGGTTCGCCGGTGCTACTCTCCAACGTGTGTCATAGACCTCCCATAATCTTCATTGTGACGTGCCATCAGCGTGGTTCCAGAGATCTCACAGATACTCAGTCCTGCTGCTTTGCGCAATTTTTCGGTTTCAGGCCAAATAAATGTAATGCTTTAGTTTTGATTGGGTCTACAAGGGTTTGTTGCCTACTACCCAAATAGTACTCACCACGTTGTATTAACCCTTGCTAGTTTGGCTAATCTTGAAGCCGTTATCCTTCTTCTCCTCAGCCTACACGTTTTCCAACGTTAACTGTGCGAGCAGTTTTCTTAAAATGACTGAGGATACAAATCATTTAACCAATATTTTACAAATAACTCGGTACGGATGACGTTTGCTTTGCCGGAAAAACAACCTCACTTTCTGTTATGGCGCTGGAATCCAGCATTCCTATCATTCCATATTCGGAGGACTTACTCACTCGATGTCGCTACTTGCGATATAATGGGCAAGTGGCAAGTGGAATGCCGGAAGTTCAGCCAGGCCCATGGCTGCGTATGTGCGCATCAGAAGAGAGAAAGGATTAGCCACCGCATCACAACGGGTAGAAGGCGAATTCTGGAAAATGGCATGACTTCTTGATGGTTCAAATGATAAAGGGACACGACCGAGATAAGTCCCACCCAAAACCGGCGATATACCCCTACCAACCTGTCAACAACCAACTACTGCGTGTAATCCTTTCATTGCTTCCACTTGCGCATCATTGATTCTTTCCTCCACTTACCCACACTCGCCTATCAATCCACTCACACCTACAAAAACCCACTCAAAAGGGTTTGGTGGCAGAAGTGGACCGCGTGACGGATATCTCACGTATCAATGCAGCCCCTTCACGCATGGCAGTGGAGCGAATGAACGAGCAAAAGACCCGTCCACGCGCACACAAAACAACTTTGCAAGTCAGTAAATCGTCAGTGTAGTCGGTCGCCAATTTTGTTTGTGGTGGCCCTTAAGAGGTTCGTTGTCATAATTATAGTCGTGGACTCAGTAAGTCAATCAGGCGGTCAACGAGGCACCTGGTCGGCATACTCCTTGCTGACCACCGGCTTCTCCGTCCTCATGGGCAGCAGCACAACACTATGTGAGGCTATTTGCAAATTGGAGCCCTGATGCGCTACATTTTCTTCACTGTCAGATGGGTGTTTTTTCGCCTTTGGTGGTGTTGCCACTAAGCGCTCGATTAAATATCTTGCATGTGATTTGCGCCAAGCAACACCTACTAGGCGTTATTTTATTGTTTTATTTTTTAATCCGCATAAGTGACCACATGGAATTTTACTGAAGTCCTGATTAGCCAAACGCTATTATAGCGCTTATCAATAAAAGATTTTCTAGTCCAACAACCGGTACTGTTTAACTTCCTACAGGTAGAAAGATCTAGGTAAAAGCTAGATCTGATCAACTTTAAGGAGCTATAGACGTCTGCAACAGATGGCCTCCTTCCAATCTGAGGTCTGGAAACAAGCAATGCAAACTGTGATAGCCGTTTTAGGGGACTGGCGCTGCTTTCGGCTGCCACAAACGCAGCAATGTGCTTATCTTTGGAAATCGCAATAAGCCAGTGGCAAAGCTTTAAAAGCGTGTGGTTGCGACTTGATAGGCTTAACGATTTTCATGATGCGAATCCACACGTCACCTCCAGAATCAGAGCTAGCCGTCAGTGCACGTGTCAACCCATTAGCACACACCCCAACGCCGGTAACAGTCACAGCTGCCAAAACCACCCTCCTCCTTCTTCGTAAAAATCAAGCTCAAATGAGCTATCCTCCAAAAGCGAAGTGCAGCCAGCATTGTGCATAATGGCGAATAGGAAGTATTGGTTGGTAACCAAGAGATCCATCTTTTGCTGAAAATCTAAGGGGTTGCTGCTTGGCAAATTTATTATGCCCAAAAGTGAGAAGAAAATCATCCTTGAGCTTCTCAGCAGCAAGCAAAATTCTTGGGCGTGTTGAATGCAAACCCAGTCGTTGTTCTAATTTGGTGATTCCTGATAATTTTACGAGTATTAGGAGAAAGCACAACCACTGTGTCAAAACATTCTAGTTGCACATTGTTCGTGCCTGCAAGTGTATTTTGAAGCAAAAATATTGCCAAAAATGCCATTACTTTTAGTAAAAATATGAACATGGTTAATTACCCTTTCCGCGAATCGCTCTGCTTTTGCATTCTTTGCCCAATGGGAAACAGGAGCCGTTGTACCTAAGTGAATACCCGTGGCTGGCAATCAAGCTTCTGCTCTTCGGTATCTCTTCCAGGCCATGTAACTGGTCTTCCAGCTCTCTTCTTCCTCATTAATTCATGACAACGTATGTCTTTCTAATTGTACACTTTATGGGAACGGGGTGGACGCCATCGGAACCTAAGGGAGAAAACTAACTCCAGACCCATATAAATCTCTTCTCCATGCACTTTTGAAGTGCTTGTCTAATAAAGGATGCCCTTGTCTATCTAATTGGCTCGCTTTCTGAATGTGAGCTTGTCATTATTAAGGATTCCGTGGTCGACGTTTTCATATTAGAATCGACATGGACTAAAAAAGTGGCTTGTAACACCGGATTCTGCCCAAGAATTAGCCCCAAAAATCGAAGATAACACAAAACTTTCTCGTCCACATAAAATCCATTGAATGCGAGCCTAAGCTCAAAAATCGAGTCAAAAGAATAGCGTGTGCCACTCTAGCAAACACGTCATTAACCTGGAAGAACAAGTAGTCGTCGCAGTTTTTCCATCACAACCGGAAGGTGGGTAAAGACGATTAGATGTGCGTCGGCAGTCGGCAACCACTGGCAACACCAGCTGTTGTGGCTCATCTTTAACTTGAATCAAAGGAATGGCTGAGTGTTTATTTTGGAACCAGAGTTCTCCTGTTCATTACAGTTAGGAGACTCCACAGAAAGAGTGCCAACGCCTTAACCGCATTTGTAAATTTGCACTAGGGAAGCTTGGGAGGATGGTGTGATGCCGTGGTGCATTTAACAAAACAGTCTGCCGAATTAAACATTCTTGTTCAGAGGCTGTTTTACCTGTATTCCAAAGTTGGGCGAGCCCCATATTCCCCATCAGGTCTACTTCTAAGTGGCTCCTACCCAGTCTTGCAAGCTTCAGGCTAAAATGCATCATATCCATGAGCACAAAAAAAGAACTGCCAATAAGTAGCATCTATCAGTATGTGGACACCCAGTAACAGCAGTGAAACTGACAGCATGGATGATGGTCAGAGATCTGTGCAAACAGGTTGACTACGTAGGGAATCAGAAAGTAAGAAGCAGCACCGCATGACGCTACCACCCTTTCGTTCAGACAAAATCATCACACAGTCGCCAGAGTGTTGCTTGGGCTCCGGTGCATAGCCAAACTCCTCTCTTAACCACAAGTGAGCTTAATCAGGGAGAAATATGCTAGCTTAAATATTAATGGATGAATGTAACGAAATCACAACTGGCTTACTGTAACACATGTAGCAAATAAGAAACAGAGCCCCACCTAAAACAGAAACCATGATACTGTTACATAAAGTTATTCACCGATTGTGCACATGAGGAGACGAACGCCTTGGTAGGCTTATGTTCAGAAGTCACAACTTGTTCCCTAGTAGTTATGTGTAGTAAGGACATGCTATTTTATTCATGTTAGAATAGAAGCGTTTTGTCAGCATGCTTGAGAAAATGGGTCGTTAGAGTTTTAGTGAAGGATAGGATTGCAGTCTGAAGCGCTTATCAGTTAACTTTTGTCTCCCACTAAATCAACGACCACTTCTTGGAAAACATTTAAGTGAAAAGTGGTTTCGTTGAAGCTGACGCACTTATTTTCTGTGGAGGTTTTACCACAAGAATAGTGGAATGGCTAAAAGGTACTGGTGTTGCAAGAGACAATTATAAAACGTCCCGTGGCGTGTTACGAATGAAGGCAAGCTTTGCAAAGTAAAATATTTCTACTAAGGATTCCTCGCTTTAGTCAATGTAGATAATTAAGTAGCTCATTCGTCTCCTGTTTCTTGTTGGCATGTGTCTCTTGTGTAGGAGTATTTACAATTATTGCTCAACTACTTAATTTGCCTCCGCAAAGTTATGTATAGCTGCCTCAAATTTAGGCAGCGTATTTTTAGAATCGGTAATATTCTTGACGGTGCCATGTCTTACTCATTTCACACTTGCGCAATGCTATGCAAATAACAGTTTGCCTGCGGGCGACTACTCGAACGTTTGAAGTTGTACTACAAAATGGTGTCGCATGGAAGGAGGGATGATAGCGTGTGGATTTCAGTGGCGTGAGAATGCACGTCAGTCACGGTTCGTAATTGCCAATCCGGGTCAGCTCCATGCTGACCCTCCCCTCTTAAAGGTCGGTACATCGTATTAACTTCATGCTCTAGATAGAAAGGTTTTGAAAAATAATTAGTGTGGTTATTAATATCAACTTTCTGCATGAAGAAAAGCAATAAATTCACGACAACTTGTCGCCATCGCATCAGTATCAGTGACAGGTGGAATTAACGACGTGTGTGTTGTAGCATCGGTAGAGGAGCTCAAAGTATCTATCGACAACACGTGTGGATCCCATTTTGGTTTTAGTCACTACCACTACTGCTTCATGCATCTGTCAAGAAGGGTAGGTGGCGCAACTCGAGCCCACACGCGTCTTGACCCTCAGTCAACTTGGCGTCCAAAGCCAGGACTTCGCATGTGCGTCATCTGTGGGAGGTAAACTCAGAAACGCAATCGTAGGGCCTACAATGCAGATACTCTTAGCTCCTATCAGACCTCCCTTTATGCTTTTTTTCTGTCTGGCTCGGCTAGTAGCAGCATAGAACACCTCAACATGCCAAAAGGGGCATCAAATTGGAACGAATCTAGCGCGAGTCAAGGTGTTGTACCGGTGGGATAGGCAATGGTGTGAATCATCCCGCAAAACAGAGCAAAGCGTTAGTTTTGAAAGCTCGTTAAAATATGTCTCTTAGATTACTTGCCCTTTTTGTCATTTCATTTTTACGCCAAATTTTATTTTAAATAACAGAATATTCTAAAAGGAAGACTCCATTAATTCTTGTTAAAGTCGAGTTTGTAGTTGTTGTCATGTGAAGATAAACTCGGCCAGAAGGACTGATAACAGCCTGCACTAACGTGGTTATGCTAATGAAGCAAAGGCTGATCCAGAGAAATGGAGCGAATCATGGTTAAGCAGTGCGGGGAAAATACTTAGGGTTGTCAAATCATGTCTGGCAGCGATGCTTCATCGTGAGCATTGTAAAAATTAAATTTAGGAAAGGACAAGTCTACGTTAAGGTAAATCCTCCGTGATTTGCTCTTGACTGCAAAATGGTGGCGAGCAATGAATTGCATAATCTGACAACTTAGGGTGGCGCAGCGTGCTGATTGGCGTGTCGTGACCTTGGAATCACATCGCTGAATGCATTTATATAATGTCGCACATGTCTCGCAGCTTAATTGCGCGACAAACAAGAAAACCGTAAGTTTCTACTTGGTTTGAGCAATCTAAGCCGAATGGCGCTTTTCTTTAGCATCTATCACACTACACTCCTCCTGTTTCCCTCCAATGCAGGAGCACTGAAATCATATCGAATTCACACCGTTCGTAATCAGATTCCCTTAACAAGTATTTGTAAAGGTAAGAAGCTTAGCATTCTTTCCTATTAAGCAATAGTTGAATTTCAGGTTTGTAAACTGCCACTTATGATAGTTTGGTGAAGACATTTATGGTCCTGTGATGCAAAGCCATTTATTCGCCTGATTTTTTTATACAGGCGCAATCGCAAGAAAAGTTACTGCACAACCTTTATGCTCAAAAGAAGGCTTTGTGCTTTGTTTGTCCCGATGTACAAAACTAAGCGTGCACGGTAGTGGAGCACTCCCAAATCCGTTAACTACATTTGTCAAATTTTACATGCTACATAGTGTTGCTCATTTCAGCTCAAAATTGTGATTCTGTTAATTACGAGTGGTTGAAAAATTGTAGAAAGGGGCTAATGACTACATAAGCATGTGTTTGAAGTCGCACGCTTACATCTAACAAAGCCGCAGGAGTGAGTGTGTAGCCCTAGTTACCGAAAGTATGCATTGTTCACAGTCAGCGCGAGGGTGGATGCTAATAATGGAATGGCTACTTAACCTGCCATGACAGGCACTTCATGAAGCAAACTGATGGGTGGATGATTGCATTGTAAAGGCAGATTTCCTTTTGAATTGTGGCTTTCTCTACAGAACTGAACCTTACTAAATCATGTTAGCAATGTGACAATCCAGCCCCAACTTAAAGGTTTTTATGGAACTAATTTGGCGATTTGTGCAGATCATTCTTCGACAAATCCTCCACCGCGCGAATGAGCCACCTCTTCAAATCACCTAGTTTAACACATCCATCGAATTGGGTCATCTTGACATGCAAAACAGTTTACTTCTGACTTCATCAGAGTGAAGCATTTGCGTTAAACTGTCAATCTCCCTCAACGTTATTATGTGTTGTTTAAATGTCAAAGAACTGAAGCTGCATTTATGTCACGTTGTGTTGGTGATATCAGACAGGGCGGAGGCCAACCAGCCAAAAGTAATTTGCTAAATGTGTTGTAAAGCCTTGAACAATCTTAGTCCAATGTAAAGGTCTTGTTTCTTTGACCTCGTATTCCTCTCTGCGTCTAGATGAGTTGCCCCGCAACTCAGCGCACATTCCTTAAGGACGTACAGCAGCTGTATAGGACAATCGACGCCTCCACTGATGGCCAGGCATCCATCGTCGGAGTAGACGAGCTGACGGCCAAGGTTTGTCTGCGCCCCAAGTCCGGACTTAACGCACATGCAGAATTCCTGTTAGCTGTAAGTTTCTTCGGCACTTTGTCGCATTCGTGCTTTGCTGAACTTCCAGCAAAAAAATTTTGTCGCTTATGGAATGAATGCTACCTGGATGCACAAAGGAGCTGCAATGATCATGATTATGAATTTCTGCTGCATCTGAATGAAGTTGATTACATTAATTTGGCAGTAGCTTGTTGGAAACACTGGCCGACTCTCTTAAATGCCTACAGACCTTAAATCAGAACACACATTGACGTCGCCTCACAAAGCACTGAAGGCAATTCAGAATCACTCAAATTTCCTTACATTGAACGCGCCTAAGTAAAGCCTGCTTAATTTTAGATCAAGTGTTGTTCCACCTATCCAACGCAAAGTCCTTTTGTATCTTTCGACTCACCCATATTTCACCCAAATATTGACCCAACTGATGGTTCAATATGTTTAAGCCTTCTTAACGACTGGCGAAGGTAAGCGATATCATCTAGCCCTAAATGCAAGTATTTTACAGTTTAGCGCAGTTATCAACACCTTTAATGTAAAAAGTTCGTAACTTGCAAATGAAAATTACAAATGAATAGAAGAAAATTGAGGACGCGAGTGTGGAGCCTTGAAATACATTAACAACCACTATCGCAGGTTAAAGAGATGGCCTTGTTAGCCTATCTTGAGTCCTCTTTTCTTTTTGGACGTGCCTGATCTGCAGCTGCTACAATCTGCTGGATGTGGTGAAGGGAGTGCTCTACCTCATCGACCATCCTGCCTTTGACTCTCCAAACAATTCTTTTGGCAGACTCAGTGATACTGCACAGCTGTCCACGATGACGGCGCGTGTGCTCGCTGGTGCGCCGATCAAGGGAATTCGCTTCCCACCTAATACCGCGTGGTTCAAGTGGGCCAGCGACAATGGCTGACTGCCCACTGAAGAAGAGGATATGGGAGAGGCAGAGGACGCGATTGGAATGAGAGACAAAGTTGGTCAGAAAGGCGATGAAGTGATTGGTGCTTGCACCGATACTGCGGCCGCTGAACATAAGGTTCGTTGGGATCCCGAGTGCTTCAATAAAATTCGCTAAACTAAATCATTGGCATTTGTAGAAATTATTATCGTACTGCTTTAGGCTTCCACCGGTGATACTGTTTATGCACTTTCTGATACAACATCGGATACCGTGCCATCCTTTGCGAAAATGCGCTATTTGTTTGATCCAGAGGAGGACAGTATTTCTTGGGGTCCTTATGGACGGGAATGGACACCATTCGAAGTTGAATCACATCGGATTCTTAAATGGCATCCTGGCGATGACAAGAATATGGACACCTATGCTGTTTTCTACTACATTGAATTTTTGGGTATCGATGATCATCGAAGTGAATTAGGTGAGCATTACAATACCCTCTTCATTAGCGATGCCTTACGTGAACATCAGTTTCATCCAGAATCAAGACAAACATCCAGCATCTGTCCGTGGTACGCATTTGACGAGTGGTCCGAACGTTCTCTCCAATCCTCCACTAGCTACGATTCGTCTCTCAACCTTGGCACTATGTTCGAAGTCAAAAAATCGGTGAGGCGGACATTGACTACTGACTTTTGCCCTTGGTCAGCTCTGGATGGCCAAGGTATTAATGCTTTGCTGGGTGGTTTATTTTTCTAAGTCAACCGGCGAAGAGGGGATATCACATGCTTCCTGGACGAAGACCTTAATGACGACAGTGAAAGCCAATGCATCAGACGTCTCTTTGACATTAGTTCTTCAGATAACAAAGAAGCCGTTGCAGTACCCAATGAATTACCTGACATCAGGCTGCCTGAATCAGATGCGCAAAGCGGATTATCTGATCTTGTGGACAGCTTGATTTCGGAAAGTGAGGTTATGTCTTCGAGAGAAGGTCACACTGCCAGTGAGTCTGATGGGGAAAGCGAAAATGCAAATTCTTCTGCCTCATCTTCAACTTACAGGAACGTTCGTGTGCCGTACCCACTGATAACCGACTGCACGCGCTGCATGTACAAATATGAATTTTTAAGGGAGGCTATTAACGCACACCTCCCTTCCGTGTGGAAGTGGTCAATTCGCAGGACTCGGTGGCCCATTCGCTTTGCTCCGCAGCAAAATGTAGACCTATCAATGGTGGGCATTCGAATTCCACCATGGTGGGCCAGTTCGGGTCGGATGACGCTGGACATCTGTCTCTTTTGCGCGAAGAACCAAGGCATGACAAATCTCGTACTCCTCGATCCCATGGTGAGTGGCAATTCTATCTTAGAGTCCGTGTGTTATTTTGGGTTTTTCTGAGTAAAGTGGACTTCATTAATTGCATGGAATGACTTACAAACCGGTGCATGGTTGATGGTTAATTTGGGAGTCATTTGAGTGCCTGACGCAAACAAAGTGCCGATTCGACCACATTGGAAAACATGCGAGTTTGAGTAGCATGAGAATATGAAGTGCAATTTTAACCATGCGGGTGATAAGGGCACTTTTCTGTTTTCTGTTTGTGTGTATGCGTAGGCGCTGTCACCACTATCATCACTGCTCAATTTAATGCACTACTGTGAGTTACCGAGACCTCGACTCACTGGTGTTCTCTGGATGACGCCGCTTGATGCTCTCTCGCCCTTCTACCGCGTGCCTATCCCCATCGATGAAGAGCAACAGGATGGTGTGTGTGACAGGCACGAAGGAGACGACGATGTCTACCCCACACCCCTCTGTCTGCGCTTCCTTACCGTTACGGCTCTGCTCACCAACTGGGTGGCTTGGTTGTCGAGAGTGGAGTGCTACGCGGCCCTCGGAATGTCGCGATTCCATCCGAGGCTCATCATTGCTCCCGTGGCCGCGTGCTTGCTGCAGCCTTTTAGCCTAGGCTGTGGTCAGGCTCCTCTCATGGACCTCTGGCCCATGTGGCTGCTCCGGCGCTTTCTCATCCTCTCCCTCAGACTCTCCCAACTACGATTTCCCTTTTTCCGCAGCAGCCATAGCCGTTTGCGGTACCTATTTCCATTCTCCGACCTGGACGAGATTTGAAGCTGATCCTCTTTCTGCATTTTTCTCTCTTTCTTTCCAATTATCCTCTTTGGAATTAAGTTCTTGTCTACCTCATTCTTTGGCATTTTACCAAATGTTCTTTCATAGCATTGTATGCACGTTTTATTTGTGCTTTTATGTGTGTTTTGTTACATTTTTTTTAATTCTGCTAATTTTATTCTCCAATCGTGTTATTTTTCGGATTGGATTTCGAGGTGTATAAGGAATATTAATCCACGTAGTTATGCGCTGCACCTAATGCCCGCCACTGCCAGAGCAATTTCCGTTACATTTACCTACCTGTTGAGAGGTAAGGGGACTTGCTTGCGTAAAAGGCACTTTTTGACTACACACTGGTATTCGTCAACAGATTCACCGCGTATGTTTGGTGAATTCATTCAGTTTTGTTAAAATATGTGGCAGTAATGAGATCGCCTCGTAAAAGCCGCCTGCACAAACAGAGTGCATGCACACGAGGTGGTGCAAATCACCTGGAGTAGGTGGTTATGAGGGTTATAAAGTGAAATGCTTGCACAATCACAGCTTTACAAGGATATCAGCAGCTGACTCATATTTAGTTTCTTTATTATTTTGCGTGTGGGACAGTGTCAAGTAGGAGTCGATGTGATTTCACAACTTGTGCGGTGACAAACATTTGTAGGCGTTAGAAAGCGCTTGCCACTGACAGCTAAACTTTGGGATGTGAGCCGGTCAAGGATGATCTGTCTTCACAAACGATAACTTGAAACAGCAACAACTGCTTTCACGTTCTATGCCAGTACTCTCCTTTATTCCAGTCGGCGTACCAATGCACGCATCAAACTCTACGCATATATAGGTTTTTCGTGCATGTAGAGATGACATCTACTGCATGTTGTTGGCCACTTTGAAAACAAAACACCTCCAATCTTGGCCGCTTCATTTCAGTCTCCACCTCAGCTACGTCCTTGCTGCACCGAGTGCTAAGCGGACTTGATGGCACTAGAAGAACACATGCGCTCGAATCTCGATGGCTAGCACGGTTAGTTCATGGGTACCTCTCACAGCACTGATTACGTTGTGATGGCTGACACGGGAGGCTGACCAAGGGGAGCGTCGGGGACGACGCTCGAAAGAAGAGAAAGGCTGTGTAATACTTTGTTTGTTCGAACTACCGGCTTCGGTCACTGGGGTAGCCATCTTGTTCTAGCCGGTTGGTCGGCCTCCGGGCCGTGCCAACGGTCCCCAAGTCCTCTGTTTCCAGAATATATATATTTTGCCCTGGTACTGCGCCTTCTTTTACCGTAAATGGAGCCTCGGGACGTTACAGTCATGGTTAAAAAGCTTCAAAAGCAATTTGGAAAAGCAATTTTGAAATGATGGCATTATTCTGTAGAATGTCTTAAATGACGTAAATAACACACCTTTATGCACATGTTGAACAGTTTTTATGGCTTGCGAAATGAGTCACCTAAAATTATTTAAAAGTAATTGTATTAGAGTTTGCATTATGCTTATTATTAAATCTTTTGAAATATTCATATCGCTTTAAAAATTCGTCTTCATAAACCAAACTGAAATTGCCGTTCAAGGTCTTGTCGCGTTCGCGTTGTTAACTGGCCCGCAGGTCCACTCTCTCGTGTCACGGTGTTCTTTTCCAGCTTGATCCGCTTTTGCGGCTACTGAACAGGGACGACCGAGTCTTCAAAGACGAGTACCTTTTCTTTTGCGATCCTGCGTAATGCAAGCGGGTCGTTTTTATATCTGCACACGGTTCTGCAAGTCGGTTTGGGATTTTAAAGCGAACATTCGTGAAGTACCGGCCGTTGTGTATTTCCATGGCACATGAATAAAGAGTGATTGGGATATGAAGGTGATTTGGGACATTATTTTTGTACATGTGTTCCAATGTTCCGCTGTGTTAACTTTGTTCGTCTTCTTTAGGATTATGGAGCTTATCAATATGTTTGCATTCTCATGAAGTGGTGGCTACTGCGGAACCTAAGCAGACGGCAATCGGTCTTCTGAGTGGTTTTGAACTACTTGGTCCGGACCCAGGTTGCAGCGGAGGTTGGCTTTTATACCGTTCTGTTGGTGGCTGCTTACCGGATGTTGCCTGCTCAAGCATTGTTCTCTCAGTAGCATTTACCTCCTTGACCCGCCAATTATTGTGTGAGAACACACGTGCGTGTCCACTGCTTGGGAGGCTGAAAGTGCTTGTCCATTTCTCAAGTTCGGTTTTGAGTTGGTTCTACTGGACAGTGGGTTCGACGTTTTATTTGTGTGAGTGTTTCTTGTTCTCCCACTTTCGGTCCACTTTTCATCTAAAGTTGAATTGCTAAGAAGTGACTTCCACGCTCTTTACCATAACCGTTTGTCACTTTGTTCACACTTGTGATGTGTGCTGCTTGGCAGTTTATGATGACCCGCCCGGTTGTATCAAATCGTGTGTCGCAAAAAGATTGTTCCTATTTAATACAATATGATTGATGAGAGGTAGCTGTGTTTTCTGGTTGACGAATGGGAATTATATTAGCCAGTGCAATTGCCTTCAGTTGTTATTGCTCAAGCCATGCAGTGGCTGAGAGACTGCAGTGGGCATTTTCGTCAGACAGGCGGAGCTTGGTTACTGATGCATTACACAGCGCCTATGCAGCTGCTATCTCAGGTCTCGCCTTTTGCTTCCCTTGGTAGGGATTTGGTGGGCATTGCGTTTTAGTCACTGGTTTGGTATTCTGTCAGGTGGCACAATCAAAAGTGGCTCATCGAGCATGCGAACGTAGGTGATGTGCAATTCATTCACTGGGAGGTGTTGAGTCCTACTCTGCAGTATTCAAATCTTCGACTTCACAACTGTCAGGCGAAGTGTTGCTTCGCCAGCTTGATTTGGGATCCTGGCCTCTTTTGCTGCGCTTGGGATTTCCTTTACTTGTCGTCAGCTGCACCACCGTAGGATAGGTTTGGATGATCATCGTCTCTTTACTGGACACTATTTTACATCGTCTCATGAAGCTCATTATCAGCCATCGAACTTTGGGATAGTTTATTTTGAGTGCGACTGAAGGGTAGGTCTGCGCTGCTCGGATGTTCATCAAGTGGTCATCCATGATCTATTTTTGAAGTGCGTCTTTGACACTGATGAGCGGAACGGTTGCCTTACCTTCATGGATTTTGCTCACGCGTGTGCAGTGTATGTGGATGAAAATGAGAAGTGTTGAGTTGCTTTCATCGATTTCACTCACAATAAAGACGCCCACATTGCATTTTCTATCCCCTTGATACCCCGTCTTTGCCACTCGAATACATGCAAGCCCCATCACACAAACACCCATTCATTAAATTCTTAGACTGAACACATTACTTCACCCCAAATAATCTCAATCAACAGATGATAGAAGTTGGACACAGTGTCAATGCCTTTGGCACCTACTACTGGCTAATAGCACAAACAGTGAAAGAGGAATCCACATGAGGCATATAAGCACAATGCACACAGGAAATCAGAACTCGTCATGTAGTGGCTACTTATTGGCTCCAGTAGTACGCCTCTTGTTAATCATTTTTAGCAATCATTAAGGATGTGAATGAGTGAATGGAAGGATGGCGAGAGGAAAATTTTCACCCTCGATGTTTACATGTAGAGTGATTGACCACTAGCCATTCCCTATTGGTGTGAACAAGGGGGAGGCTAAGGCGTACTAAATCAACCGATGATAATGAGCCTCACAGGCCACCTACATCACGTCGCCAAATGTAGGACCGATCTTGCTAGAGACCAAATCGTGATGGGGATTAATTTGTGCTCCCAAGTTCTTCCCTGCGGATAGAACCAACTACCTATGCGGTATGCGATTACTTAAAGGCGCGTTGTGGTGCAATTTTCGAGATGAATATTCTTCTGGGCATATCACTTGACTCACTCTCCCAAACCCCATTGCTCATTGTCAATGGCGGGTTGACTAGCAGTCGTCCTAGTGTTAGGGCCGGTCGAATCACCGCAAGCGTACCAAATTAGCATCATCCGCTCTCCCCACCATTTTGTCATCTGTTGCGTGCATGCACACTGCATATTGCCGCCATCCTTACTCCGAGGAGATGAGTGACAAAGGCAACCGTCTTGACATCTTTCTCGCCCCAATTTGACGGCTCGCTCACCACCCCGTCCTTTGTGGTGGTCGCTACTGCTATCGACTAATTCAATCAAAGCGCACACGCTGCGATGAAGTGGTGGAATAGGGAAGAAGGTCACTGCTTGCGGAATGGGTAAGATGAGGAGGTGTGTGGGAAGGAGGAGGAGGAGGAGGAGGAGGAGGAGGAGGAGTGAGATGGTCTCTTAAGGCTAAAAGTGCTAGTGGAGCAAATGTGATCTTTGCGATGTATGGGCGAGTTGGAGTTAGGCCATTTGTAGGAACTTCATCTCAGCCCCTCCCTGCCTCTTCTGCGTTCTGCATCCATCCACCGTCCCATTCAACCTAGCATTTATACTATTTCCACACCTCCACCCCTCACTCCATCTGCTTTCCAGTTGCACCCCTCATCACAAAAAATTCTATTGTGCTGTTCCTTCCCCTTTTTCTCGCCAAATTACACTGCCTGTAATTCATTCACCAGTACTTACCTTCCAATATTTCATTGTCCACAGAAATCCTCTCCCACCACCGCTCATGGCCCATTCGTCCGCAAATGCTAAGATGGTAGAAGGGGAAATGCAGCAGTAGATGGTTGGAGTCAGCAAGGAATGAAGTGGTTGTTTGATGAGTGGATGGGATGTGTGCCGACTGCATGACCTCTGGGCACTGTGGTGAAGGGCAGACTTGCATGCCAAACATCAATTGCTATTTCATCATGCAGCGTGCACACATCACATGGCTTGTGCACACACACCACTGAACCCACGCACGCTCACGAGTCCACGTTGGCTTTCCATACGCTTAGCCGCTGACTCCTATGCTTTCACAACACTGCCTACCCTTATTCATCTTCGAACAACTTTTTCATTTCTCTTCCAATTTAACTTGCATGCAGATGTGGCTCGTGATTTGAGTGCATGAATGGGGAATAGGAGGGGTGGATGGATGGATGGATGCAAAAATTAAGTGCATGAACGAAAGGAGGAATGTATAGTAAGGGAAAGGATGGATAGATTGATGGGTGAAGTTTAAGTATGTAAGCGGTTGTCGACTGGATTAAGGAATGCGGCCTCAATGCAGGCTTGGATGCAGATTGAATAACTGATGGATAGGTGGGTGACGGATAGAAGGACAAGTCCAAATTCCTCATATTTAGCTCTGTGACTTTGCTAAGACTCCTCTCTACGTACTTCTGCAACTATATTGCTCCTAACACCAATCCATGTACCTATTCGATTATTTGGGTGCCACCACGTCGCATTTGCCCCACCTTGTTAGGAAAGACAAGCACTTCGTCAACGTCTTCATTTATTGAAAGGAGCCATCTGCCTGCCACCACACAGTTGGCATGGTCTGATGGAGGTGGGATGGACTAATGGGTGGTAGTGCAATGTATGGATGACTGGACTGTACTAAGGTGGCAGAATCAAGGAGAGTACCGGGATCATTCGTACCACGTTTTACTATAAAGCCCGTCCTTGCAACCATGTGTGGAGTGTCATGCGCCTCTCTGCGGTGTCTAGCAGCTCCACATCACCCTCATTTGGCAATTGCGATGGCAGGACGACACAAAACAGCCATATTGTGCCAACGGTGACGTGGGTGGAAGGGCCATTACCGGTGGCGGATTAGATTGCTAATGATTGTGAAAGAGTGGAGAACAATCGCAGGTGAATGAATGTGATTCAAAGCTAGCATCACAAGGTACCACCTTTGATCTCGCAATTACTACAATGTGCCCGCACACGCCCACGAGTCCACGTTGGCTTCTCACACGTTCACCTACTCACCTCTATGCTTTCACAACATGCTCCACCATCTTCCACCTTCATTTATCCTCCTAATTTCCCTTCCAACCTAACTTGAATGCAGATGTAGCTGCCAAATTGGAGTCTGAAGTTGCTACCTGCTCGTCCTAGCGACTTGTGGTGTGTCGAACACTAGTTGTTAGTTATTGGCGATGTCACCGAACAAGCGAATTGCGACTTCCTCCCAAAGGAAGCTCGTGGGTGTAGTGCACCTAGTGTGCATTGGCGTCGTAATAAGGTTGAGTGGTTTGGCAGATCATACCACTCACTAGTGTTCAGAAGAGCAATGAAACAACTGGCGTGGTGCAGATGCCCAGTCTCCGCACACTGCAATGTTCGTGTACCTAAGGAGATAGATAAACGGGGCACTGGATCACTACTCGACGTTGCACTTCCCTCTCGTCTGCACCTTTAAATGCTTCGGCTAAAGTCTCTTAGAGGAGTAGGTAATTCTAAATATCACAGTGGGTAGAAGTGTAGCATCTGGCAGTCTACCTCAATGCTGTGCTGGTGAATACCAGCACAAAATGTGGTGACTGAAATCGTGGGTCACACGTGGATTGGCATTGTGTGGAAATCGCGTAGATCTACGTGCTTTGCGGAACGCAATAGTGGAAGCAGTCGACTCTCACGCGGTGCTATGTCATGATATTCGTCAGCTCGGATTAACAGCCCCATTTCTGTCTGCCCCATTGGAAGGCGTCTACATGGTTGACGGTAAAACAGGAGGCCCCCACCACTAAGCCACTTCGATGCCTCCAGTTAGTGGCACTTATAGTCCATATTGTGGGTGGAGGCAACAAACCGGCAGTAGCTGTGGCGCCTTGCTAGATGCAAGTCCAGTCTTCTCGGTTGATTCTCGGTTAAGCACAAGTTCAACTATGGCTTGACATTCAAGGGGCAAGTTCAAAAGGAGGGCTTTCGTTGATTCGTGATCACTGTCTCCTGCTATGAAGCCGAAAGTAGAAATTGAGACAAGAGAGCTTAAGAAGGCAATCACAAAAGCCTCTCTATGCACGGCATAGAGTTGGCAGGTGTGCAAGGCCTGTAGGTTTTAGGCAAGACATGCAGTGTTCTAGATGTAGTGGGGTGGATTTTCTGCAATGGCAATCTTTCCCGACTTCTGTGTGGGACAGATCAAAGTCGCTGCATCGAACCCTACAACCACAACAATCGGTAGCTTCACTTTCGCCTTATTCACCCCCTTACCCTGCTTATTTTGTAGCCCCAGTGTTCACACCATCGCAGCTCATTTCACAAAGACAGAAACAACGAAAAGCTGTTGTGGGTGGAGGTTATTCTGTGCCAGCTGGCGTCCCTTTCAGGTAACCCAACACGATTCCTCAGACGACCCAATAGTGTGTGGGAGTGGATGCACCATTGGCTTCGTGGGTCAAGAGTTGGCAATCCCATTGGCTTACATCACTTTACTGTATGCTTATAAGCGCCCGCTTGTGCGTTGTAAATACAAGATTCGTCTTTTCCAGAGAAGGCGAGATGTCTCTTCCACTCTGCTTCTTATGGCTGGCAACTTTATTCTTGCATGGCGATTGTCGAGTGGGCAAAGGTAAGATGCCTTCGCATGCTTTACTTTCATCGGCACTTGGGAGCACACATTTGGCAAATGAGAGCTTTTGCTTGATTAGCATCGCATCGCACCACATCAGATCGCCTCAAATCCCATCTAGTTGCAGTCAAATCGACTTGGAGCCACTAAGTAGACTCATTCATTTGCCACATAGCCTCGCACATCCTGGCGTTTCACCCGATCCACCAGTATTTGAGGTAGTAGCTGCAGGTCTTTTAACTCACTCCTAATCACCTTTTATGCATTCGCTCTAATGTTTGAGCAGTTTGCACACTGGGACAAGTAAAACCCAACCACTCTTCCACACTAGCGCAAACGTGCCTATGCATTTCCATTTTTGCAGCCTCTGAGGCTCCTCAGAACGTGACAATTGAGGCAGTCGACGCTTACAATGTGCGCGTGAGTTGGAAGACCCCAACCAAAGTCGACGGGACTGTCGTTGGCTATATTGTCCAATGGAAAGCCAACAAGGTTCCGAAGTCCAATATCTATGTCTTACTAGTTGAAAATCTGCTCCTCTCAAATTTAAGGCCAAAGACTCTCATTTTTGTCACTGCTTGTACGCGCATTCAGAGGAGGGCGTTAAAAGGAGATGAGTACAGAGTTTGCAGTAAAGAAGTGAAGACAACTACTCCAAGAGTGGAAGAAGGTGAGTTCCTCATGCTCCTTTTGTTGGAAGCCAATCTGTTACTTTAACTCATTCATTTCATGCATCGCCTCCCACATCCTAGCTTATAATCCGATCCACCAGTAATTCAGGCAATAGGCGTAGGCCCTTCAACTCACTTCGCATCACCTTTTATGCATACACTCTAATGCTTGAGCTCTTCGCATCTATCTCACTCTACATGGGTACACGTGAGAGCACACTGGGACAAATGAAACTCAACCACTCTCCCCACACTAGCGCAGATATGTCTATGCATTTCCATTTGTGCAGCGTCTGAGGCTCCTCAGAACGTGACAATTGAAGCACTCGACCCTTACAATGTGCGCGTGAGTTGGAAGGCCCCAACTAAAGTCGACGGGACTATTGTTGGCTATATTGCCCAATGGAAAGCCAACAATGTTCCGAGACCCGATTTGAAGATTTCCAAAGTTGACGATCTCTACATCACAACTTTGAAGCCGAAAACCCTCATTTCTCTCACTCTTTGTACGCGCATTCAGAGGAGTGCATTAGACGGAGATGAGTACAGAGCGTGCACGGGGGAAGTGAGAACAACCACACCAGGTGTGGAAGAATGTGAGTTCCGCATGCTCCTTTTGTCGAAAGCTAATCTGTTACTTCAAAGTAACCTAAACTAATCGAGTTAAGCCGCAATAGTACCAGCTTATTGCTACTACTGAAATGATTCATCTACAGTATTTTCTGCCATGAAATCGCCTGCAGGGATTGGCGTCAAACACGCCCCATAACGCAGTTTCAAATACCTCAATATGCGCTCTTAACAGCTTGTTGACAAGTGGGGGGTAAAATACGTGATGAAGCCAATTCGTTGTTTCGGATTGCAGGGCAGCGATCGTCCGTCACTACTGGAAATCTCGTAACGACTCCCACAATCACAACGACTATCCAATCTATCCGCATTTCTACAATTCCCACAACAAAGTCATCCACGTCAAATCCTGCAACGAGCACTTCACAAGTTTCCACCTCCACAAACACCACCACCATCACCACCAACACTGGCGGCTCTACTTCCGCTACTCTAGTTCCTGCAGCCCTACTAGCTTCCGTGGTTCTAGTGCTCGCATAAAATCTCTTGTAAGTCTGTGCACTTCACCAAACATTTCCTTTACACCAAGCATTGCAACTCAATACTTGCAACTGCATTACACGCTGTCTATTCCTTATTGCAGGCTTCTTAACTCTGAAGAAGGCTCAGCTTGACAACCATTCACCTTTGCTCTCAACAAATGGAACAACTGTAATAAACGGTTGTTGAATAGCAAATAAAATGCTTTACATTTTGCTTTATTATCGTCCATATTCAATGGGCTAGTAGGCTGACAGGTATCTTGCGAATGGGATTACAGACTGCGCTGCAATTCTGAGGTTGTCTACCATCCTAGAGAGAAGTTGCTGTTCGAAGCCACAAAGGCATTCACCCACTTGGATGCTTATGGCAAAGCGCAAGTAATTATTGCTCACTTGGAGTTCCCTTTCTACCTGTCAAGCTAATGAGGCCACTTTGATTGCGGCAACAGTCACTCCGAGGACGATCATATTTAGTCACTAGTACGTACGCTTAAATGAGTTAACTGAGTGGCCGATTTGCGTCAGAAAGACACTCAGACCCAAATGCCGTACACACACGTATTCAAGCCCAGGTTGCACAAGCCGACAGTTAGGTTGACGCGCGTCGACCGACTAGGCCACTCCTCCTGGTCCTCGAATCTGCCTCTTGAGGAACTGGTTAAAAAAAAGCCGACATCGGGCCACTTACCACAGTCGAAACCCAGACCACCGCATCTGCTCCCTTTTAGCCATGTAAATTGTGTCCATTCTTCTGCCCTTCATCAAATGCTCTTTGTTGAATCACCCCTATCACTGCCTTGTTAGGCCATACATCTGGCACTTCTGATGCGCTTACCATTGCGTTTCGTCCTTGTCTGTTAATCACATTAAAAAATGAGACGCTGGAAGATATGTTGTAAGCAAAGGGAGGCGAGCGGTGTTCGATGGGTGCACTAATGGCCTACCATTGCTAGAAGCCGGCAATTTCACTTAGCATAGCTGGCGCACAGATGGAGAGCTCAAATACCAACGTTGTCCGGTAATTTGGTTAAATTGAAGAGGCGACCTGAGAAGTTATTGAATTCGGTGTAGAAACATGGGGATCGTTGTGTGAGCTCATAAAAAGGCAAGTATTCCTCTGGGAATTGGCGTGGATTAGGACAAGTTTACCCCAGAGCGACTAAAAGCGTTCATTTACAGGCGCAAATATCGAAGAATGGCGGAAGAAGTTCTAATCACACAATGGCTTGCTGGCCATGGTTGTGAAGTAAATCAACCTTCAGTGTAGGCATATAACCACTCAGCCAGGAAATGTCGCCCTTTCACTACTAGGCTATAAGTCACCATGTTCTCTACTGAGTGGTACGCTGCACCTATTAAGTCACTCTGACCATACAGAGGCCTCGTGCTGCAATATTTCACTCCCAACAAACTACTTTTCGATGGAACACCAGTCGTTGCCCCTTGGTAACATGGCTCTCTGTGTGACTGTGTTCAACATCTAGAGGCCATTTGCCTCCTAGACCTTCTGTGTGGTAATGAGCAGTGTGTTTTTCCAAACCACTTCACACCACCTCCTACGACATCAATGCACACTCAGTGCACCTCTGTCACGAGCCTCTACAAGGAGGAAGTCACAATGTGCCTGCTCGATGGCAGTGCTAACAACTAACACCAAATGAACCGAGCATCACGGTGCACTAAAATAAGCAGTTGGCAATTTCACCTTCTCCTCATCAGTGATGAATGCAGACCTCGGGTCAGCGCCTACATCCGCATCCAAGTTAGATTGGAAGAGGGTGTAAGAAGTTGGATGAGGATGAGAAATGATGGAGAATGTTGTGAAAGCATAGAGGTGAAATGTGCGAACTTGTGGCAGGCAGACGTGGACCCGTAGGTGTACGTGGGCTTGGTGTTGACCTATGTGTACGGACCATGCGATGCGTGGGCAAGTCGTGATGCATTGGCAGTTGATGGTTAATAAGCTTGACTGTCTCTCCTCACGGCACCTAGAAGGCACGGTGTTGGCGCATGTCTGCTCACAAATTTACCCATCAAGCAACCCCTTCATTCCTTACTGACTCCACCCATCTATTTCTCGATTCTGCCTCCCGACCTCCTATTGATCTTTTCACCATTCCAGCATACGTCAACCACCCCACTTTCCATCTCAGTCCCTCTCTCCCTGCCTCACTCTCCTTTGTCCTCCCTTCACTTAACATTCCATTTATCTTATTGCTCATTTTATTCCCACATATCCATTCACCAATTCCTTTTAATCCTTTTTTCGTCCTTTCACCCATTTATCTCTCCATTCCTCCCATTAACCATTCAAATACCTTTCCTCTACCACTTCTTTCATAAAACCATTTATTTGAGCACAACTGGCCCTTCTTCCAAGCTCTGCTGCACCGTTCAAAGCATCCACAGACACCATGTGGTTTTGTACTACTTTTTGTCTGGTAGGTGATGATGCGAAGTGATAAAAGGATTAGTCAAGAGTTAGGAAATGAAGAGCATGCAGCACCTTGCTGTCGTCGTACTCGTTGCTCAGCAGTAAGGTCAAACGACGGAGAAGTCAAGTAGGAGGAAGGAAATGAGCACGTGTGGGACGTGAAAGAAGACGAAGAGGGTAAAAAAGGAGGTAGGATGAAAAAGGGACACGTGCGCTTGGAATGCATAGGGGCTAAAGAGGGAAGATTAGAGAAGAGGAGACAGGAAAAGGAGGGGACACCTTTGCTTTGAAAATAGGGAGAGAATGGAGAAAGAGTAGAGGCGAGAAGAGGTTAGGACACTCGATGCGGGGAATATGGGCATCACGACCCACGATGAAGCCAAAAGTGCCAACGATATGCGAAAGTCATCCGCCTCTCCGCGGTGTCCTGCAGGTCCACTCTTAACACACCCAGCAATGGCCACGGCAAAGAAGACACAGACGCGTCGTGCTGGTGTTTGCGTAAGCGAAGGAACCGTGATCGATTGTGAGAGAAGATTGCTGTGGATGATGAAAGACTGGTGGAAAGTTGCTGACGTATACACTGGTTGTGGGGCAGAATAAATGAAAACTATTAAGATGGGGGTAAAATTGTTCCATGATCAGAGGCTTGAGTGGGGAGCATGCGGATTAAGGGACGTACGAGGGAGGAAATTGGTGGATAGATGTGTGGAAATGGGGTGAATGCTAGGTTGAATGGAGTAGGAAAAGATGGAAGATGAAAGAAGAGAATGAGAGGGGCTGAGGTAAAAACTTATGGATGGCCTAACTCCTCCTCGCCTAGTCATCGTGAAAGCAGTCAGCGATTTCTGTCGCCTTCGTCCGTCTTCGAAGCGTTCCACTTAAGCCATTAAGTAGGCACTGCATGACGAGCTTTGATCTTGAGCGTACATTGTGCTACAATGTGCTTTCCGTGGTTTCGTCCACCTCTGCTTGTGCTATTAGCCAACAATGGATGCCTACGTCATGAGAGCCAAACGCCTCTTTTCCAATACCTACTAGCTGACATTATTTTGGGTGAAGTAATGTGTTCACTCCAAAAAGGTTTAAAACGAATTTCATGAATCAGTGCTTATGTTTTGTCGGGTCTCCTGACCAAAAGTGGCTAATCAAACATGCGAACGTAGGTGATGTGCAATTCATTCACTGGGAGGTGTTGAGTCCTACCCTGCAGTATTCAAATCTTCGACTTCACAACTGTCAGGCGAAGTGTTGTTTCACCAGCTTGATTTGGGATCCTGGCCTTTTTTGCTGTGCTTGGGATTTCCTTTACTTGTCGTCAGCTGCACCACCGTAGGATAGGTTTGGATGATCATCGTCTCTTCACTGGACACTATTTTACATCGTCTCACGAAGTTCATTATCAGCCATCGAAATTGGGGCTAGTTTATTTTGAGTGCGACCGAAGGATAGGTCTGGGTTGCTCGGAGGTTTATTAAGTGGTCATCCATGATCTATTTTTGAAGTGCATCTTTGACACTGATGAATGAAACTGTGGATGCATGCTGCTTCCACAATATTCAACCACACTGGTTTATAATGAAAGCAGTAGTTATCATGAAACTTGTTTTGCTCCATGGTGTTGAAGTGAAGGCTTAAATAACGTGGTAATTCAAGAAGAGTTAGAGGGTTAGTAAGCAGTCCCTCACTAGGATGCGTGTACAATACGAAATAGTTCTTACCAACTTCACAATGCTTGCTAAAATTTAAAGTGGTACATCTGGAAAATATTTTTAAACTGTTCCGGGACATTTTTGACCTAGAGTCGTGGACCTTTTTCATCAGAAGACGTAGTTCAGAGGTGCAAGGAAATGACATCCTTTTGGTAGCACTGCCTAGAGGCTGTGCCAAAAATGATCACCCTCTTTGTAGACATACCAGTCTCTTTTAGGAGGGATTTTATTCTTTGAATCGGAATTAAAACGTCTACATGAGTAGCCTGTAGTCCAAACACCAAAACCTTGTTTTGCTATGAAAAGCATTTGCTGCTCAGCATAGTCCATCCAACGTCGCCCATACGACGTTGGTCACAGTTTACTAAGTGAATTCTTTGGGCATGCAGTCCCCATACGCAATAAACCAAAACTCCACAGACTTCATCGTGATGTATAATTGCTCACGCTCTGTTGTAACTAAGGCATGAACCGGTTAATCCTTCAAACGCGTGCAATGCTGTTCAAATGTGTTTCAGGCTGAAATATTGCCCAAATATTAGTGTGTAGTAATTAGTTAAGAAGAGGCCTAGGAAGGGTTGCTATGGAAGGGCATATCAGGTGACCTTCATGTGTGCTTTGAGTTTAAGGCACTGTCTTATCATTGCTTTCGGTGTGTGTGCACTAATGGTACTGTTGGTTACTCTATCGGTCCCTCTAAAAGTCTCAGGGCTAAATCCTTTGTGTAAGCAGTACAAAATCAGCGTACTGCCTATGTACAAAACGGATTCGGTCGTTTTACTTAAGATTCACCACTTGCTTGAAAAGATAGAGTAGCCGCACCATTTAGCGATGCTTTTAGACGACTGCCGACCCCGCATCTTCTCCATCGATCCCCAAGAGCGAATGATGCTCCAGCAGCCCACGTTTATTCGAAGACACTTTTCTTACTACTGGGTCGTTGAACGTGCGTACGGGTATAATCAGAGGTTGACTGATGTTGAAGGCGTAGTTACTGCAACAGTCTCAACAAGTGGCAGACGTGTAGCATGAGGATGGTGGACCTTGGATTTGGTTGAACCCTGATTGTAAAAAGCCATTAAAGCACATATTCGATTTGCGGATGGGGGCAAGAAAATGGGAGTGTCGAGCGTATATGACTTTGCAAACGTAGTGTACCTGAAGTGCATCTTTGTTTATGTTTATTTTTTCTAATTTTTTGCAGCGGAACAGGAATCGGTTGAACTGGAAAGTCTTCCAAAGGAAGTGTTGGTAGGCGAGCGAGTCTTAACGTAACAGTCCCTTCAAGACATCCTTGAAAATGCAGTGAGGTGTGCGACTGGATCTGGTCTATTGACGCCTTGCAGAAAAGCACAGACGAAAGCTGATTCATTGCCGTCTACTAATATTCAAATGAGCGACATGGACGTTAGGCAGGGATGCGGATGATTAACTGCTTACAGATGCTTTCACGCTTTATAATCGGCGTACAGAAGAGCTTGGAGTCCCGATACAGAAATCCATGTCAAGTGGGCCTTTACTTGTCGTCTTAAGCCTTCTCATGAGCTTCGATCAAGTGGGAGAAGGGAGCAGCCTGTTTGACTTGCTGCTGCCATTGGTAATGCGTGGCAATACATTGGGAATGAGATCACTGGAAACAACTCCTCAAAGTGAACGCTTCCCATCTATTAACGGCATTCAGCAAATGGATCTGCCTAGAAGTGGATCGAGGTAGGAAAGCGCGTGTATTTGGTTCATGACATTAATCGCTGCATCCATAAAATGCTGTTAGCCTACCTTCAAGGCTTTCTCCAGTGTGATGTCGCATCTGGCATCATTGGCGAAATAGATACGTCATTGGGATCATTCGTTGCATTAAAACACTTGTATCCAGTCAGTGAATTGAATAGTCTTTGAATACGTAATCGAGCCTGAGAAGGTGCCAAGCATCAGTGTCCAAGGACTGCAAACCCAAGAATGCATGAAGGGGGGGGTTGCGTCAGACGTTTCAATTTGACACAACTACAGCAATTGTAATCGACGGAGCCAATTGACCGCACCGATCAAAGAACTTAACTTCGAACCAACTGGATGCGTGCCAAACTATCTAACCTATGGAGCTAGTACCTAGAGGCCTGTGAACGCTTACTCAGTTAGAACACGTGTTTCAAACAGCTGGAAACCTTACAGACTTGAGCGTCGGTCAGTCCTGGTCCTGCAGTGCATAGATTTGGTGACATTTTATTAAGTTTTATAAGAATTCCAAATCCAAGATCATTCGATAGCATTGTAGGCAGTTCAACTGCCCAATCGAACTCAGCTCAACCATTTCAGAGGTGCCCACGTTGACTATGGCAGTGCTTTTGAACTATCCATTCATCACTACTGCTGCCATTGTGGACAAATTCCAACTACGTTGTTCAATTCCTCCTTTTTCAATTGGATTATTTGTCTTTCGTTTACCCATCTACTCACTTCGTTTGAGATAAATAACCCAATTTATACCTCCCACAAATTCCTTCTTCTTGCTCGTGAAGTGCAAACATGCATCTTTTCCTTAGTGCTTTTCATTGCTCCTGTGTTTCCTTGAAATATTAAGGCTTTCAAATGTGAGTGAGTCTAAGCAGGGTCTTTGCTCATTCGTCCACTTAATGGATTCGAAACCACAGTTGAGTAATGCCTCTTTTCGCTCTACTACTGATCATCCACGTAGCTCAAACCGAGGCCGATTCGGTGGAGGCCAATCGGCCTTCACCAGCTTATTTCGGAGGTCGGACGCACCCACGCCTTAGTGGTTTATGAGATCTTTTCCTGAAGGGTTCCAAAGCGATGTATTAGCCAGTGGAAATGCTAAAAAGTGTGAAGCTGACTATCAAAATGAGTTAATTGACCTATTACCGGCATTGTCGTCGGTCTGTACATACTATGTAAGTTCGAAATGCCATTAAAAATATTTCAGTCAACTGTGTAGCCCGCCTCTAGGCGAGTGGAAAATTCCTTTATGTAAGCTTTCGGTCGTCGAGTCAATGCGCGTTCTAGAGTCATATTTAGGAGTCCACTTAGTTCGAAGCATTACTTTTGCTGCCATGAAGGAGGGGAGATCTGGCGGTGGTTAGATATAAACTGCTTGGCAGTGTTTCAGCAACAATGAACACCATAGATTGGGGTCCCATAAGAACACGGCTCATCATGTTTTAGTGCAATAAGACTTCCACATTATGTAGCTAAATGCGCGTGAAGTGTAGGTAGAGGAAAACTAGGAGCAGCATATCGACTTTACCCGGATAATGAACCAATCTCCAGTATCACATACGCATGACAAGTAGACTTACTTGCCTGAGTTCTTGTTACAGGCATGTGACTTGGGGAAAAAAAGCAAAGCCACAACTTATTTAGCCATCCTAAGCAGATCAGGCCACACATCACTCCATGTGCCTTATATCACCAACATCCAGCTAACACACTTGAGGTGGACAGGTTTTCTTGCCCAGGCTCTCAGATCATGCCGATTTGAGCTACGAAGGAAAAGCAATTTAATAGTGCATTTTGTCAGCCTACGGGTGCCAAAAACTTTTTGGAAATTGACTTACTACCCTGCTTTTCGTGTGCCTCGTTCGAATGCGACTGGCGTCACGCACTTGCGCTGGATGGCTTTCATTTTCTTAATCAAGGCGAATGCTTTTGAGGGAAGCATGCAAATTTTTGAGAGTAATAGCACACATAAGCCATATAATCGGTAGTGATAAAATTTGGAGTGAAAAAGGGCCAGCCTTCAACTTTCCTACTCAAATGTAACAAGTCAACATTGCATTACCTTGCTGAGAATTGTGTAGCTAAAACTGCTAATAAAAATCCGATCCACACCAATGAAAACTACCGCTCCAATTTGAACTCATTTTCCGGCGTAGACTCGGAGCAGGAAAATCCAAACCTGCAAACACATAACACGTGCCGACGCAAAGCTAGTGTTTGCCTACAACCTCTTTTAGCAGTTTCTGTCTCCTTTGGAATGAGCTGCGATAGGTGAGTAGGTAACTTGCACGGACTTGTATGCAAGCCCACTCAGGTTCTACAAGCACGAGCGTAAGTGGGCTTGCGGTGATGAAATGGATGGGTGCATAGTTGCCAGTTGTGGTGTTTGTAAATTCGATGCAGAGGCTTTGAGGTGTTCATTGCAGAAGTGGTGAGAGATCCGTTTTACAAAAACTCACAATTTCACTTATCAAACAGCCACTCCATTCTTTACTGCCTCCATCCATCCCATCATCCATTCTCCCTTCCTTCATTCCAGCATGCGTCCATCACCGCACCTTCCTTCTTCATCTCTCTCCCGTCTCTACCTATCTTTTGTCCTCCGTTCACCCAGCATTCTACTCATCTTATCATTTGTCCCATCTTCATACAGCCATCCGTCAGTTTCTTCCTTCATCCATCCTTCCGTTTATATGCCTTCTATTCACACCTCTCGTCATTGAAACCATTTTTGGTGCAATCATTTCCCTAGTTTTGCATCTTTTGGCCCTATATCCATTTCATTTGCCAGTAATATTCCTCCAGTCTTTCACCTTCCACAGCAAGCTTCTCTCACCATCGACCGTAGCCCTTTGTCCACGTAATTATTGGCGCAACATGACCACCTTATGTCCCTAACCATCGTCGTCGTTGGATGTGTTAGGAGTGGAGCAGGTAGACACCGCGGAGAGGTGCATGACCCTTCACCCATTGCTATCAGAATCAGCTTCTTAGTAAAATGTGATATGAATGTCCCCGATGTCCTCCTCAATTGTCACCACGCCGGTGCCGGTGAAGGCGAAGACAGCAGATTTTGACAACAGTAATGTGAAGGAGAAGGAGAAAGTGAAGCCGATGGAGGAGATGAAGGGGATAGGGACATGCGGCATGGGCTAGAACTGTAGGAAGAACGACAAGACGACGCAAAAGATAAGTAAGGCAGTGCGGAAGGGCAGTGGAAGACGCAATCGACGCTGTGGCTCTCAAGTAGTCTGGAGGGCATGAGGATTAAGGTCAATAGCAATTGACTTGCAGAAGGGTGTTGAGAGGAGTGTTAGCGAGGGTGCAGAAGTGAATTTGCGGAATTTAAATTATCCTTCCATCCGTTACCCCACCTCTCTCCCTTCCCTCACCCAACAGTTCATCAACTAATTATTCATGATTCCGAAACTGAGCCTTGCAACTTCACCTTGTATTCAAGCCAGCATTAATTCTGTATTCCTCCATCCAGTCACCGATCACCTGCATATCCAACAGGCATTAATTACTTCATCCACCCATCCTTACACTTACTGTTCATTCCTCGTTTCGTCCATGCACCCAAGTTACCCATCCACCCATCCATCCACCACTCAAATGCTTTTTAACAGCGCCTAGGCTGTAGTTAGGGTACACCACAAAGTGCATCTCATTCATGAAGCACGCAGGCACAAATTACGCAGAAAATCGCAACTCATCAAGAAGTGACCACTTAATGAACTCAGAAGCGCGCTTCGGCGCTGAAAGAAGGCGGCAGACATTGGTGGCTGCATTCCAGTTGTTCACTCACAAAACACTTTTTGTTTTCAAATGGTAGCAAATAATCGAGGGAATTGGCTCCCTCGCCAATCAATTTGTCATTTTCCAGGCATTAAAATGAGTAGCACACAACTGCCTATTCTGCTTTGCGGAAAGGAGGCTGCCAACTTCGCCAGTTTTCGTCCCTGCAACCCCATCTGATAGTCAATTTTCATACATCAGGTCCATTCATAACCGGCGGAGTTACCTAAAACGAAAACGAGCGAATTTCCGGTGTGTAAAAATGGAAGAGGTGTGGGGGACGGAGTACAGCAATGTATGATAGGCAGGTGGGACAAAATCACGTCGCACACCCTTCCACGAAAAGCGTCTTCGTGAGCGGTAGCTGCTCACAGAACTGTGGACAGCCTGCTAGGGAGCTTTGATTAAGTTGCTCTGGGTGTTCAGTTGATCAGATATGGCAAGACCTGCCCTCGGTTGTCATGAGTAATTCACTCGCCAATCAAGGAAAGTCCTCAAGAAGGAAGGACATCACTCTTTTATGCAGGTCACCTCTCATCCACCTCCTACGGGCACTTTCGGTCAACCTGAATGCGCTACATGATATAGCGCAGCTAGCATTAACAATATCGACATCACATGCATGTGACACTCATGCGTCCGGCATGCAACACAAGAATTTGGGACGCAAGCGTGGCTGTTTTGAATTCATTAAGCTAATGTGCTTGTGCAATGACAACTTCTGGGCTGAGTGGATGGGTGGACGGAGCCGTAGTTACTCCCTTCTTCGGTAGATGGGCTCGCTATTCTCCTTTCTTCAAACCAACTTCCTCATGCTCAATCAGCGCGTCTGGAAAAGTTGGTACGGAAATAGCTTCTACTGGCGGTGGGTGATTGGTGGGGTAGATGTCAAAGCTGAGGTAATGACAGTGTCCGTAGCGCAGGTGGCCGTTCTGTGAGCGGGACCAAACGCATCTGGCTGCCTAATTTACAGTGGCAGTAGGTTACCACCGCTCCCAACGCCATTGTGTCGATGGCTTCCACAAGAGAATGTGTAGGTCAAAATAGCCCACCCCCTTCGGCTAGTTGCATCACCACTCCTTTTCCTCTCCTCAGAGACCACGGTAAGCTGGGGTAGAAGAGGGTGTGGAGTGAGTTGGACATCAGTGGAGAGGTGAGGCTGACTGGAGCACACACTACTTGAGACTCGATAAATGCGAAGTAGGACCAACTTCACAAAGGGCTGAAATGCCGAAGGAGAAGGGGAGGAGTGTTTTGTCAGGCAGGCAGATCGTGACATTACCTACCAAATCACAAAGCAGTAATGCCCACTCTCCCTCTCACCAACATAAGCAAATGACACGAGGAAGACAGAACTGCAGTCCTCCATTAAAATCATTTCGAATGCAGAGCAAGCAGTGAGGCAATGCAATGGCAGTGGTGATAGGTGCGATGCGGATATGGTTGTGCAGTCAATCAACAGCAAGCAAAGGGTATTTGAAGTAGGCTGACCATGTGAGCTCCTTCATCTCAGCGGGGTCAGTGCCGCGACCGACAGACTACGTTCCTCGAGGCTTCCAACTCTGCTGCCCACCGACATGTTTCATTTCACTTCGAGGCATCACTCGCGCTGGCACTCGCAGGCGGAGCTGAGCAAATAAATGTCCTGGAAGGGAATTACCAGCGCCTGGGCTGCCAATTCTGAGGATGCTCGCATTTCGTGTGGGAAGACAACACAATGACAGTAAGTTGGGTTCCAACGACTCAATTGTTGAGCGAATCCGTGACAACTACAATGTGATTTAGTTTCTATTTTGACGGAGCCGAGCGTCGTGAATCTAGTGATTTAAATATTCCAACTGACGTGCAGTAATGTGAGGTACAAACCCACCAATAGCAGCTACTTACATTGCTTCCCTTATCCCCTACCTGTCCCGTCTTTGCTACTCGACTGCATGCAAGCCCACTCACGCAAACACCCATTTTTTAAACTCGCTCTAAACGCTTTTAGAGTAAACGCATTGTGTCATTTAGCAGGCATCAGAAATAAGACATGTGGGTCTGTTGACATAGGCATCCATTGTTGGCTAACTGCACAAACACTGAAAGGAGAAGCCTCAGAAAGCAGATGGTGCAAAACTTACTCAGGACATTGAAACTCATCATGCAGTGCCTACTTAATGACCTCAATGGCACGCCTCAAAGACGGGTGAAGGTGACAAATTTGGTGGCTGTGTCCATGCTATCTACTAGCAAGACTTTTTGCTCAAATGTGATCACCCACTGCATAATATTGTTTCTATTCTGCTAGGTTTCCACCTTTTCAGTCATTAAATTGATTTTCTTCTTTATTGTTTCTGCCAATAAATGGGAAAGATGAGGGGAGGATAGCGAGGATAGATTCCCATGCTAGGTTATTCACCACCATCCATCCTCTTCTGGTCTAAAGTGGATGCTGTGAAGCATTACATTAACGGCCTGTAGGTAGACTCACAGACCACGTATATCGCGCCACAAAAGGGTGGACCTATCCTACGTTCTTCTCTACGGAAAGAATTTACTGTCAGTGGAGGTACGACTACTGGAAAGCGTGTTTTGTCGCAGTTTCTTCCATTTTGTTACGCATTTTGCGCTATGGTTAATGCACTCATTAGTGAATTCCATTTAGTCCTCCATCATCCACAGCAATCTTCTCGCATTACTAGTCATAGCCCTTTTGCTCACGTATCCTATAGCACTACGCGACTCACTTTTGGTCTGCACCACGCCCCTGTTACCTTGTCGTCGTAATTGCTGAATGCGCTAACAGTGGGCCTGCAAGACACCGCAAAGAAGCAGATGACCCTCACATATCGTCAGCACTATTGGCTTCATGGTGGATAGTGATGCCGATATTACCAAGGTCCTCGTTAACTATGCCTACGAAGACAATACAGAAGCTTGCAAAGCGAACGCAGAAGCGTGAGAGGGACTCGTATCTGTCGTCAGCCTTGTTGTCCCCACGCCCCTGTGCATTGCCCTTAACGCACTTTCAGTGCACCTGCCTTGGACAGTCTTAAGTGACTACACAACAAATATTGTTCTGGTAGCTTAACCCAAATTCTTCAAACATCCACACATGCATGTTCGACATGCATGATGGAAGCAGGCTCGTAAGTGTGCAGAAATTGCTGTTAGAGATGGTAAGGTGTTTGGATGCGTAGATGTGCGGCGGAATAGATGCGTGGACAGATATATGGACGGATGTTGGAGACGTGTGCATTAAAAGACGTGGAGGACAATTGACAGGAGCTTGAAGAACTCAAGACTGTTAACGTGCAGGTGCACTTAAAAGGCGTCGTGGACGATGCAAAGTGACGCAGAAATAACGAAGCTGACGACGGATAGGAGTCCCTGCTGCGCGCCGTCACCCTCATGCAAATGTGCGTCGAACCCCACCTCTTCCCCAATGCTTGCTTACTTCGTTCTTGTCCACGCCTTTGAAATTTGGATTGGAATTGGAATTAGAATCGCTGCACGTCGACCTAGTTCCAAGCATCAATTATTCTATCCACTGACATTGCTGCCAGTTTGAATTAATGCATGTGATTGTTTGGGTAGTTGGCTATAAAACACAACCCACTTGCAGTAAATGATGGAGGAAGCATCGGGTAAGTCGTCTGGCAGTGCATTTCTTACGAAAAGGACTCCATTTTGAATGGATGCCTAGTCCTGGCTGTTGAGGACACACCTTCGAGTGATGCTGAGTGGGAAGGCGGTCCATTTTACACACGGTGGTACCTACTTTGTTTACCCCATTGCCTGCGGTGGATGGGCTGGTCCCTGGGCCCTGCCACCAGCTTGTTAACCAACCTATGAGAAAAGACTAAATTATGCGGCTGCTAACCCAATTCGCAGCAATTTTCGTAATGAAAACATTAGAGACTCATTTTGACATCAAGTTGATGTGACCTCCACGTTTCCATTTTATAACAAACGCAGGCTAATCACAAAACAGTAGTGAAGCATTTGCATAGGAAGATGAGGATATGGTTTTGTAGCCCCCTCCTGCAAGTAAAAGGGGCATTTCTTTAACCTAAATGTGATCGAGCATGCTGGAATGCTCTATTTTTACCTTAATTTACGAGTGTTGCAGAGCGATCTGGAGATTTTTCCACTATCACACACATACACGAAGAAGCAGTGGTCAGATGTTCTGACAAGCGTTGCAATGACATAATCAAGCAAATGAGCATGGATGCACCAGTGTCTCCATCACTTCGATTTAAGGCGCGTGAGCACAACCGCATATTTCACACAATAAAATCAAGACACCCACATTGCATCTTCAATCCCCTCACTGTCCCGCCTTTCCAACGCGACTTGATGTAAGTTCACTCTCGCAAAAGCCGATTGTCAAATTCGTTTCAAACGCTTTTAAACTGAACAAATTACTTTACCAAAAACGTCAAACATCACGTGATGGAAATGGCACACTTAGTGCTCATAACATTGGCACCCACTGTGTGCGCAAAGGAATCGGGACGCGTCATGCGGTTTTTACTTTATGATTTTAGTAGCAGGCCTGATAGACGGACGAAGGCGACGAATGTCGGTGAGTGCATTCCAGCTATCTACTCACAAAATACTTTTGCTTTCAAATGACAATACGTAATGCATGACATTCCCTTCTCCTTTTAAGTTTCCGTTTTCAGTCACGTAGTTGGCTTTCTTGCTAATCGTTTTGGTCAGCCAATGGAGAAAGGGATGAGGGAAAGGCTAACGAGAGGCGAATCTCCACCCTCAATGTTTGCATGGTAAGTTATTGACCACTGGCCATACCCTTGTGGTTAGACAAGAGGGAGACTGAGATGCGCTGCATCAACAGATGCCAATGAGCCTCTGAGTCCACCTCTTTCATGTCACAAATTGTTGAGTGGATCGTGCTAGAGACTAAGTCGTGGTGGTGGGTGGCTTTTGTGCTCCTGACTTCTTTGCTGCAGAAAACACCCGGTGTCTATGCATCTCACCACATATTTCACCTTCTCCGAGCATTGAAGCTCAGTGCTTGCGTCCGCCTAACACGCTGTCTATTCCTATTGCTGACTTCCTTACTCTGCAGAACGGTCGATCTGACAACCATCCGCCTCTAGTCTCAATAACCAAAGCAAATGCAGTAAATGAGTGCCTGATAGCAAACAAAATTCTTTACATCTTACTTCTCTCTCATGGATGCACAAAGGGGTTGCCCCTGGAAGTACAAATGGACAACATGTTTACTTAGCTCATATTTACCCTGCAAATGGGTTGAGGACTGCACTGCCATTGCGGAGTCACCTCTACATCCAGAAAGGCCTTGCGGTTCAAATTCGGAGAAGCTTTCGTCTGCTACGCTGCTTATGGGAATGCGCTTGGAATTGCCGCTCACTTAGTCGCCGCCCTAGTCGCCTGGTCATTGAGTAGAGAGCACCTTCATTGCGGCAAGACTCACTCCAAGCCCAATATCAATCAGTCATCAGTAAGAACAATCAACTGAGCCAGATGAGTGACTGAATTTATCAGAACGGCGCCCGCACTTAACCTTAATCCAATACGCACACACAGCCACACACACATAAACGCACATTTAAGCCCAGTCTGCACCAGCCCACAGCTAGGCTCACACACGCACGCTGACCGATTAGGTCACCCTTCCTGGTCCTCGAATCTGCCTACTAATGAAGTGGCTGGTGGATCGCTGGCATTTGGACCACTCACTCGCAATGAAGACACGGGTCACATCCCTCTCCCACGTCCTCAACATCGCCCAGTAACTTCGTTGAAATCAAGAGACAAGCTGAGAAGTACTAGGGGTCGATTTGAATGGATACCTGGCCATGAGTGAGATGTGAATCACCATTCGGTATAGGCATGTGGCAACTCAGCCAGAAAGTATTACCCATCAGATACTGGGCTACAAAGGCCTAAAGGCCTCATGCTGCAATATTTTATTCCCATGGGATTGCGTCTCAATGGGTCGAAAGGGGATTGTGCTCTATAGCCTGGCAGCTCTTTGTTTGACTGCGTGTTCAATCTCTGCAGACTGCGCCTTCGCTTCGCGGCACGGCCTTCGCACCATGCTCACTGCCTCATGGTCCTTCTGTGCAGTAGTGTGTAGTGCATTCGTTCACACCACTTCGGCCTAGTACTACACCGATTGCGACGCAGAGTGCTACATTTGAGGGTCACATGTGGGAACGAATTGGAATTCGCGCGTTTGGTGGGTGTGGCAGTGCGTGTGTTCTGACAACCAACATCAAATCAACCAGTGACGAATGCAGAGCTCAAGTCACCAGCTACATCTGCGCCCAATTTAAACTGCGAGATAAATTGAGGTGTGAGTTGAAGATGAGAAATGATAGAGAATGATGTGGAAGCATGGACGTCATCAGGTGAACGTGTGACTGGGCCAAAACATGTACTTCTAAGCCATATCATCCCCTACGCAACGTCGTCCAACAAGTGGATCCATGTACAAAGGCCGCAATGGTCTGTGTAATTAAACTCCTAGGCATGCTCGACTGCCTCTGAAGCACTTTGCTAGGCTCGAACTCTAAGCCAGAAGCTCTTTTCTGTGCATTGAACTGTGCACAGAGACCACGGTTCTACAAACAGAAACCATCTCAAGTGCCAAAATTCTTTGCTTTACTGAGCAGTATGAGTGATTGCCATTTTGCATAACCTCACACAAATTATGTTGAGGTCATGCTTTGTTTGGTCCTTAGTTCGCTTTCCCTTTTCTCCATCATGCAACAAAGCATTCCATCATCGGTTTGAATTGAAACCTGAACAAGGTTTTCTGATTGAGGGTCTTGCGGCGATGTCTGCCATTTAGCTTGTTTTGCTCCTACAAACACAAGAAACTTCTTCCGCACTGGGTCTGCTATTTATGCAAAAGAATCATTTTTGCATGGAATTTTCTGCTACCGTGAATGAATGAATGAATGAATGAATGTATGAATGAATGAATGAATGAATGAATGAATGAATGAATGAATGAATGAATGAATGAATGAATGAATGAATGAATGAATGAATGAATGAATGAATGAATGAATGAATGAATGAATGAATGAATGAATGAATGAATGAATGAATGAATGAATGAATGAATGAATGAATGAATGAATGAATGAATGAATGAATAGTGTGGAATTTGTTGCCTGGAGTGGTAACATCGGAGGAACGTAGATCGATTATGCGTCACGAACGGCAAGTCTGACTCGCTTCCGTTTACTGGTCTTTAGCATGCACACCACTCTCTTTGAATCACACAACGCTTAGCGGATTTAGAATTGACCTCTTGGCAACACCGAATTACGCGCTTGACCGCCAACTAAAAGCTGCAATCAGAAATTGCTTTTCCATCACAATTTGCCAACCAGCCAGCCAACCAACCAACCGGTATAAAGTGCTCAGCAAACATCTATGGTGCACATGCAGGAAAGGAATAGGCACACCTGGTTGGTCTTGAAGTCCATTGATGCATTTCAATGCAACTGAAAGATACCCTCTGGTCTTTGACCCAGTTGATGTGGCCTGTGACAGGCATGCTTTATCAATCAGATTAACTCCAACTGGAGTTTGTCATGTCGCCTTACTTTCATCGTGTTTTCTGTAACAGTAATTTATTTTACCCCCCCCCCCCTAACCAAGAACAGCGGGGTGAAGCCTTCCCTACGGTGATGCATCTAGCTTCGGCTGACTTCACGTTGCAGTCGAGTGTTGGTGCCCATCTGAATGATGCATCTCGCTACCACACTTTCTTCCGATCCTCCTCAGCAGGTCTTACGCAAAGCTGCACCCTTATCACTGAAATGGAGCCGGTTCTGGATTACTGCATCAGACAAGCTCAAGCTGCATTCCTTGCGCAAAACCATCAGTGCATGGCGTTGTGATGTTGGGTTGGGACGGAAACACTAGCAACTACGAAACAAGACCTCATTGATCAAGGGGCGCACATTGATGCAAGGGAGCAAGGGTATGTGATTTTAGACTTCTTTATTTTGCATGCGTGTGTAGCGTCCTGAGACTACCTTGAAGAGGGGCGAAGGCATAATCTTAGGCAGAATGTAGAAAATTTAGCAAACAGAAGGGTTGTTGGACTGCTGAGACGATTCAGCCACCTCGAGCGACCGTAACTAAAACGGTAGTCAAGCAATAGGCGATAATTCTCTGTGCGAAATGGACTGCAGTCGCGCTTGGCAAGGTGGAGACACCAAGTACGGTGGGGATCTGGATACCACCCAGCATAGCTCAAAGATGTGCCAGAAAATGCACGATCAATCTTGCAGAGACTAAATCATGGTGGGGTGTAGTTTTGTGCTCCTAAGTTCTCTGCAGAAAGACCCCACCACCTGTGCAGTATGCGACTGCGTAGAAGCACATTTCGCTGTATTTTTTGGGTCGGGTCTTCTTCTGGACATCGCACTTGACCCACCCCGCCACACCTTGATTACTCATTGTCGATGTCAGGTGGAATAGCAGTCACCCTGGTGTTAGGACCAGTCGAATCTCCGCAAGCGCGTTAGCATAGCATCATCCTCTGTCTCCACCATTCTGTCCGCTGTCATGTACAGACCCACCATACACGCTCGCTTTCCTTACTCGGAGAATGTCAGTGACAAAGACATCCGTTTCGATATCTTACTCTCCCCAGTTAGTCGATTCGCTCGCTACCCCGTCTGCTCAAGAGCAAATGTGTCTTTGTGGTGGTCTCTGAAATCGACTACTTATATCAAACTGTACATGCTGTGGTGAAGTGGTGGGGTAGGGAGGGAAGTCGCTGCTTGGGGAGCCGGCGTGACGAGGATGTGAGTCGGAGGGAGGCGTCACATGAATTTTTGAGGGGAGAAGTTCTTGTGAAGTAATTGTGACTTTTACAGTGGATGGATGAGTTGGAGTTAGGTCATCCGTAGGTACTTTATCTCAGCCGCTCCCTACCTCTGCTTTGTCTTGCATCAGTACACCATTTCATTCAACCTAGCGTATATCGTATTTCCACACATCCATCTCCATTCATCTACTTTCAATTCACACCTCTCAGCATAAAAAGTATTGTGCTCTTTTTATTACTTTTCTTGCTAAATTGTAATTCATATGATTCTTATACTAGTAATTTCTCTCCAGTATTTCACTGTCCACAAAAAATCTTCTCGCACCATCGTTCATGGTCCAATCGCCCACGAATTCCGGAGTGGTGGAAGAATGGATAAGATATAAAAAGGATGAGTGGTTGATCCGTAAAGAATGAAACACTTGTTCGATGAGTAAAGTTGTGAGTAGATGGGTGCCAACTCTGTGACTTCTGCACACCGTGGCGAGAGGCAGACAAGCATGCCAACGATTCCTATTGCGCACACATCACATGCCTTATGCATATACGTCTCCGCTAAGCTCACGCACACCCACGAGTCCACGTTGGCTTCTCACACCCTCACCTACTGACACCTCTGCTTTCACAGCATTCTCTACAACTACTCATCTTCACCCAGCTGTTTAATTTCTCTTCCAATTTAACTTGGATGCAAGTGTAGCTAGTGACTTGAGCACGTGAGTGGTGTATGGAAGGGATAGATGGATAGATGGATGTAGGGATGGATAACTGGACAAAAAATTGGTGCATGGATGAAAGAGGAATGAATGATAAAGGGAAGGATGATAGGGTTAGTGGATGTGGAATGGATGTGTAGGCGATCGATGACTGGATCGAGGAATACGGGATTATGTAGGCTTGGATACAAAGTGAACGTGCAATGCTCAACTTTGGGGTCATGGATGAATAACTGAGGGATGAGCGAGTGATGAGGGCCGAAAGAGGTGGGGTTACGGGTGGAAGAACAAATCCAATTTCCTAAAAGGCAGCTTTGTAACATTGCTAAGGCTCCCCTCTACACACTACGACGTCTTTCCTTTTCTCCATTATGCAACGAAGCAGTCCATAATCAGTTTTGCCTGGAAGGCGGGCAATGCTTTCCTATTGAGGGACTTGAGGAAGTGTCTGCCAATTTAGTCTGTCTTGCTTCCACAAACAACAAGAAACCGCTTCTAGGTGGACTACATTTTCAAAAGAATCACTTGTTGCCACAAATGAATGAATGGGGTGGAATTCGTTGTCTGAAGTAGTAGCATCGAAGATACATGGATACGTCTTTCGTCATGAACGACAAGTCTCACTCGCTACCATTTACTGGTCTTCAGCAAGCACACCACTCTATTTGAATGGCACAATGCATTGCGGATTCAGAATTGACCTCTCGGAAACACCGGATCACACGCTTAACTGTCAAACGAAAGCTACTTTTCCAACACAATTCACCAACCAACCAAACAACCGGCCTAAAATGCACAGTTACCACTAATGGCGAACACGCAAGAAATGAGTAGGCAGACTTGGCTGGCCTTGAAGCCCACTAATACCTTTCAATGTGTCTAGGAGATGCCCTTTGGTCATGGACTCAGTTGATTTGGCCTGCGGCGGGCATGCTTCATCAATCAGGTTAACCTTGACTGGAGTTTGTCATGCCGCCTTGTTCCTTCATCTTGCTTTCAGTAGCAGCAATCCACTTGCACCTCTAATGACGAAGAAGAGTGGGACGCAGCCTTCCTCATGGTGATTCGGCCAGATTCGGTTGACTTGTCGTGGCACTCTAAAAGCCATGAAATGAATGTTTGCTTTTCTACTAATGTGAGTTGTACCTACTTTTAGTGTAGCAGCAACAAACCGCTTGCCACGAGCAAATCATCATTAAGCCTCGAAGCATCTGTAGTGCTAAAACACCGCGAGACTTTCTTCAAGACTGAGGAAGGCATAGCACTTGGGCAAATTACATGCATTTAGCAAGCAGGAAGGGACTGGGACTGCTGACAGGACCTAGAGGCCAACCCATCCAGCAGGGACAATTCGGCCACTTCGAGTGACCATAATTTAGCAGTCAAACAAGCAGAGGTAGTTCTGTGTGTAAAATGGACTGCAGGTCGAGACACCAGGTACGGTAGGGATCTAGTCACCACTCATCAAACTCGAAGGTGTGCCAGGAAAATACTACGTTGGAAACAATCAAGACTATTATGTCAGTCAAAATGAAACCCTTTTTGCAAAGATGGCACTGTCTGACCATTCAATTGAATAATGCATCCTCCATTATTTAATTGAAGTGGTTTGCATTTTATGGACCTCTACCATAAAAACCAGACGTATTACAGCAAACAGGTCAATACGGTGGGCAAGCTTTGATGTTATTTTCACGAATTATAAGGCTAAAACTCAGGGTGAAATCTCGTACAGAGTGCGGCTCTAACAAAAACGGCATTGTGAGCTCTCTCTCTCCCCGCTCTCTAGGAGGCTCCAACCAGTGTTGCAAGGCATGCCAATGAGGGTATTCCCTTCTTCCTGAGGGTTAATTAGGCTTTGTTGATGCCAATGGGCGTCTTGACGAGTCCCACCTTCTTGGTGTTGACTTTCACTGCCACACTTCACTCCCTCCTCTTGATACACCATCCCCGTCTTTCTCGCCTCTTAAATGGGTTTATGCGAAAAGTAGGAAAAAGTGCTCATGTATAGAGCAAATTTGACAATCACAAAGTGATCCTAGATATTGGAATTCATTTCACTGCCATTTTGAAACATTCAAGGAAGTATGCTCTCTACATCAAATCGAGAAACATTGCTGCTGGACATTAAATGTGGTGGAGATCTAGTCTACAGATGTGCAGGGCTTTGCCTCATGAGTAGGCGTGTGGACGCTTAGACAATGGATGGAAAGGTGGATGTGTAAATGGATGGATTTGAGGGTGGACGGATGGATACGAGATAGATGGATGAATGATGTTAATGTTAACTCTACATTGACCATTCCACATTTTGGAGAAACCATCCTCCCTTTATGATGCATGACAAAAACCTCATCACGTGTCATGACTGCCTCCTACCGGGCTTCAATAGTGGATGCTGAAGGTCTGCACCAAAATATGAAAGTCTACGCTAAAGTGTTTACTCTTAATGACAACTGCAGCCATCCATGCAAGCGATCAGAATTCCTTCCATTCCCCACAACATGAAGCCATTCATTGTGAAGTAAGGAATGAAGATGTACTTTGATGAGTGAATTTGTGAGTGGATGGGTGCCAACTGCATGTTTTCTGGACACCGTGGAGAGGGGCAGTTAAGGATGGCAACCATCAGGTGCTATTTCACCATCTTGCATCACACATCACATGGCCTCTGCACACGCCACACCAAGCCAATGAACGCCCACGAGTCCACGTTGGCTTCTCACACGTTCACCTACCTGCTTCAATGCTTTCACAACATCCCTTACCATTTCTCCTCTACTTCATCCGATTTTATAATTTCTCTTACAACGTAGCTTGGAAGCAGATGCAGCTCCTGGCTTGAGGTCTGCATTCATCACTGATTACGAGGAGGTGAAATTGCTCGCTGGTCATCGTAGCGATTCGAGATGCGTGATTTATTTAGTGTTGGCAATTAGCGCTGCCGTGTGACACGTAAATTGTAACTCCTTCCCAAAAGAAGGTGGTGGATGTAGTATACTCAGTGCGCATTGCTTACAATCCCTTTTTCTCTCTCTCATTTCGTGATGTGATCCACGAATAAGGGTAAATCGCATTGGAAAACGCACCAAAGTGGCCAGAGGTATGGCCTAACAAGGTAGTGGAAGAAGCTATACAACCCAGAATAGTCGAGGAAAGGCGACAGAAGGAATACATACTATCTGACTGCAGGAAGGCAGCAGAGGCACTGGCATAGGTCTCCATTGTGAGTCAGTGGATGAACTTCTGGCGGCCACTTAACCGGTTCCTCAATTGGCAGATTCGAAAACCAGGAAGGATGACCTAGTCGGCCAACGTCCATGTCAATCTGGCTGTGGGCTGGTGAAGACTAAGATTAAGTATGTATGCAATAGGTACAGGACTGAGTCTGAGTCTGAGTGCCATTCTGATACAATTTGTTCACTAACTTGACTCAGTTAAGCCCGCTTACTAGTGACCAATTGACATCGTTCATACAAGCAGTCAAGTGGGCGAACAGAAAGGTCTCTCTGGATTTGAAGATGGCATCAAATCTCTTTTGCACTACACAGTTCAACTCATTAACCCAGTTGTCCATTTGTAAAGCGTTTTATCAGGCACATGCTACATGATGGAACCCGCTTTAGCATCAATAAAATAAAGTAAATTGTAGAGAATTTAATTTGTCATTCAACAATCATTTACTACAGTTGCTCTGCATATTGAGAGCAAAGGCTATAGTTGTCAAATCGCAAATTCTACGGTGTCATGAAGCCTGCAATAGAAATAGACAACATGTTAGCAGACGCAAGCATTGGGTCGTAGTACTCGAAGTAGGTGAATTAGGTGAGGAATTGCACAGGCTTACGAGGAAGATCATGCAAGCATTAGAGCCATAGAAGCTAGCAAGGCTACAGGGGCTAGAGCAGTGGAGGTAGAGCCACCAGTGGTGGTGGAAGTGGGTGTGGCGATAGAATCTGTTGAAGTGGTCGTTGCAGGGTTCGACGTAGATTGTCTCGTTGTAGGAATCGCATAAGTCTGGATGGGCGTGCTATTCGTTGTGCTTATGGGAACCGTTACTGGACTCGCACTTGTGATAGTCGAACTTTGCCCTTCAATTTATAACAACAAATTTGTTTTATTGTACATTTTACCTCCTACATGCCAAAAAACTACTAACAGTGCACTATGAGACAGATTGGACTGCCTCATCAGGCGTGTCTGACGTAAAACCTTTAGTAGATTTCAAGGCAGAGAATACTGGAGCGAAGCTGCGAAAATCATTTTAGTAGTAGTAGGAATAGAGGGGTGCCTTGATGGACTCGATTTAAATATTTCTGGTAGCTTAAAAGTCATATTTGGCTTTTGACATAACGAGCATAAGGCACTCACATTCTTCCTTGTTTGTTGTAGCTATCCTCACTTCATTGCTGCAGACTGTAGCTCCAGGTCTATTTGGTGCATCCCTTCGAAATTGGGCACAAACGACGACAGAAACGGATTTCACTTTCTCCGAATGAGAAAAGGTGTAAATTGTCCGTCTTAAAATGTAGGCACTGTTTCTCGGAACATCGTTGACTTTGCAATGAACATTATAACTACTGACATGCTGCTCGAGTTGAGGCGGCGGTTTCCAACTCACGCGCACATTATAAGCGTCCATTACCTCAATCGTTATGTTCTGGGGAGCCCAAGATCCTGCAAAAATGGAAACACATAGATTTGTTTGCATTAGAATGCAGAGGGTGACAAAGCATCTTCTATCCCACTGTGGTTCCACGTGTCTCAAAATAAAGTAAGATGGAGATATAATGCTCACGCATCAGGGTGAGTGCACAAAAGCTGATGAGGAGTGATTCGAAAGATTTGTGTCTACTAATTTGCTTACTGATAAATCAAGTAGAAGTCTAGGAGGTGTCAGAAAATGCTAGGAAATAACTGGGTTTTCTCAGTAGCGCCAAGTCGATTTGGCTGTGAGACGATGGAAAGTGAAGTGATGCAATGCGATACAAAGCAGTGGAAGCAGATTAGTCATTTACAGCACCATTGCACCACTTGCATGTAGAAAAGGACTTGTTGCGCCTGTAGGATATGCTACTTAATTACCAATTAATGCACTAACTCTCATTTGTCAAATGTCTACATCAGCGAGTCGATGAAAGCAAAGCATGAGAGCGTCTCTTACCGCCGACCAATTGGCAATCGCTCTGCGTGAATAAAGTTGCCAACAGCGTGAAGCAGAGTGGCAAGTACATCTCTCCTCCAGTTGAAAAGACAAAACTCGTACTAACAACCCACACACACGTGCGCTTATAAGCATGTAATAAACTGATGTAAGCCAATGGAATGCCCTACTCCTGACCTGCAAAGCAACTGGCGCATTCACACGCACACTACGGAACCACACGCATTACTGGGTCGTTTGAGTGATTGTGTTGGGGTTCTCTGGCGCAAGACAGCCTTCACCTTCAACCGCTTTCAGTAGATTTTCTTAATTGATTTGATCAGCTGTGATAGTAGTGATTGTAGGATTCCACGCAGAGGCCTTTACGTGCTCACTGCAAACGTGTTGGGAGATCCTCTTTGCACATACTCCTCCTTACTCCATCAAGAAGATCGCATGTCCTGAATGGCGCCTTCAAACCCTGCACATCTGCCAACCCTTCACTGTGCGTAGTGTGAGTTTATGAGTGCCTCATTAAGCATTCTTGCCACATTTCCTGTGGTCAAGAACATGGTAGGAGATGGTGGTTATGAGTTGAGGGCGACTTGTGTAGTGCCTAATGGGCGTCCTTTGACGTGCATTCCAATTTATCTGGCGAATTCTTAGTCTTTGCTTGGCATGTGAGTGGACGGTATGACTAGACCAATTTCTACTCAAAGCGTCGTAGCTACCGCCACAACTTCCCTGTGGGACAAGCGTATTCGTCATTCCTACAAACCTCCAGTCACAGACCTCCATCAGCAATGTCGGCTACGAGTTCGATTGAGTGGAGTCATAGAAGTAGGTTGAATATGGGGGCTTCCTGCTTGACCAGCAACCAGAGAGGCGCCTTCCTATGGCCTGCCCAGTAATGCGGCTGGTGGTCTGAGCTAATGGTTGCCATGATGCGATTCGTGGATTTATCTACTACGATGTTGTCTGTAAGAGTAGCAGATTTGGTGATCGGAGAAGTGTAAAATGTTGGCTGATTTGCTGGGAGAAATCGTGTGGGATAATTAATTGCAAGTTGTGATGTAGCCCAACAACCAACTGGTCACTTTGGAACACGCCGTATTGTTACATTTGCGATGAAACTGGGTGAGTTGACTGCGTGGCAAGCTCTATTTACTCTTCCTGATAAATGAGTGGTTGGGAATTTCGTACCTCTGGCTCTGACCCATTTTGAAGGCTTACAGAGAATTCTCACCTGCTTAGACGGATTTCCCAATGTCAAGTTACAAAACAGGCGTATGCAGTGTGATGTGGAAGGGGAAGGAATAGGTTTGCTCCATTAAGTCCTGCACAAAGAAGCTTTGTGTGTCCGTTTGCCAGCACAGCGCACCCCACATCGCACTCTATAAGTTCCCAACTAATTCATTTTCTTAATGGTAAAGTGCAATTCCACATTTGCCTTGTCAATCAGACACCTATTCCACTGTTGTATATACTGTGGGCAAAATGTTTGCCTTCGACTTGCAGCTGTCCATAGAGCTTCGTTTTAGCAGCACGTTGACATGCTTTACAAGTGCACGCGGCTTTTAACAGTGTGGGAGTATAATGCACAAAATAGCGCATAAAACAGCTGTCAACTCAACAAACTCTCCATCAGGACTCCACTTAGTGGCAGCTGGGATGTGAGAAATGTAGGGCAGATTTTGTGACCAGCGGGTGAGGTGTGTTTGTGGACGGATGAGTCACGTTACCTTGATGTGTGGAGATGAAGAGCGTAGAGGGGTGAGGTTGACTGGGACATGCACTCATTAAGACTTGATAAATGCAAAGTGGGACCAACTTCAAAAAAGGATAAAATGTTAACCTAGGGAGAAAATGAAGGAGAAAGGGAGGGAGGAAAAAGCGTAGTGTCAGGAATGTAGATGGTGACATCAATTGCCAAATCACAAGGAGGTCGTCCAAGCCCTATCAGTGGAGAAGGAGTTACGAGTGAGAAGCTAGTGGGGATCAGCCAATGCGATGCTGGCATTCATGGAGGAGCTGTTGCAAACCCAGTGGTGGAGCTCACCAGCAAGAACGGCGATTTCTCCTTATCGGATCATTGGAGGACTGTGCGAAGAATGGCGGGATGGTTGGTTGCTAACGTCTGCCCAATTCATCAACACTAGGCCCGCATCCTGTGGCCTATTTCCCTTCTCCCCATTTAGAAATACGCACCTGCTTCCTCCATATTGAGGAGGTAAAAATTTTGTGGTGGGAAGAGCAGTGTACGAGTGCTGTAAAAGCGCGCGACCCACAAAGCAACGTAAAGGAAGAGAACACCGGTGACTGGTACTCTCTCACAGTCGACGCATCCTATTCAAAGTGCGCTGGCTTTAATGAATCTTATCATTCCCCCCCTCCACGTCATAGTCCTCCTACTCCATCAGTGATGACCTCATTGCCAACTTCTCTCTTCCCTCCTTTTGCAGAGTCCCTCTACATGGTGGCACACAACAACGGGTAAGAATGCACAGCCCTCTCCCTACTCCTCCATCTGCACTCCTTTCACTCTATCTGTCCCAGTTTGTGTGTGCATGCTATTGTCCATTTCCTTCTTTCTTCCTCTTCGATAGTCGTCCTAACTGGTAAGAAAATATGTGTGCGTGTGTGTGGGTCTGCCGACACAACTGTCTCGTCTTTGTCTCCAGACACGACACATCGTGGTGGGAGCAGGGGAGCAATGCCCATGCCCTCATTACACATCTCATGCAGATGCGTAACAATGTGAGAAACGCTGCCCATCGAAGTTGGGGACGCTGTCACACCGGATGATGCTGATTTGTCTTCTGTGTGGCCAGGATTCCGAGTTACTGGTGCAGACACAGAACAGGGGAATTAGCAAAGGAAGTGGTGTGTTAAGAGCGGCACTGGATGAAGTGACTCCCGAATCCGTCAGTCTGCCGTCGTGGTAGTCACAACTGGACACTTTCTGTCATTTGAAAGGGAGTATTTTTTACTTACCAAAAAGGGGACATTGCGACAAAATGAGCGAGCTAGTCGAAACTTGCAAAGGCGTAATAGGAGGCTCAGGCACAATTACGATGAATATTGGGTCTACCCTGACTTCAGCAATCGCCACAACTCCCACAACCTTAACAAAGTACACGCCCACCCAAGCGCATGCGAACCCTGCAACAACCACTTCAACAGATTTCCCCACCACGCCCACATCCACCAACATTGGTGGCTCTCTCGCCTCTAGCCACTGCAGCTCTTCTATCTACCGTGGCTCAAGTGCTTACTTGACCAATCTCGTAAGTCTCTGCGAATCACCAACTTTTCACCTGCTCTTGCACTACTGCCCAATACTTGCGTCTGCCTAACGCCCTCTTCTACGCTTCATAACTCCAAACGATGGTCGCCTTAACAACCATCCACCCTTACCATCAATAAACGTCGCAACTATGGTAAATGATTGTTAAGTGACATAAAATGCTTTGCATTTTGCTCCATTCTCGACCATGTTCGAATGAGTTCCTTCACGTTGTAGATGTTTGCCAAGACACCCTGAACTACAATTAGAATGATGAGTTATTAAGCTGTCAATACTATGCTGGAGCTGCCTTTACAGCCAGGAGGACGTTGCCGTCCAATGCCGCAGAAGCATTCACCCTATTGGCTGCTTATGGGAACGCACAAGGAATCGTCGCTCACTTGGTCCTTGCGCTCAATTGTCTGGTTATTACGAAAACAGCACTGAGTGACTGATTTGCATCAGAAAGGCGCTCTAACTCAGACCTAGACTCAAACCCAAAGCCGCTACACACGTACGCAATGAAGTCTAGTCTCCACCAGGCCACAGGTAAGATGACACGCACATTAACCGATTTGATCATCCTTCCTGGTCTTCGTACCTGCCTGTTGATGAACTGGATGGGAAAATCGCTAGCACTGGGACCACCCACCCACATTGAAAGCCTAGAACACTGCATCCACCTCTTTCTTCAGCCAGACGAAACGCACCCATTCCTCTTCAACTACCTTCATAGACCATAGCTCTGGCTCAAGTCCTCAACGCACTCCAATAATTTGGCTGCGATTAACAGGCAAACTAAAAGTAATGGGAAACTGTGTGAAACGATGTCAGACCATGTTAGAGAAGTAAATCAACATTCTGTGCATATATATAGCCGCTCAGCCAGGAAATGTCACCTTTTCGTTACTATGTTGTAAGTCTCACTATTCTCTTATAGGTAGAATGCCACACCCATTAACATAAGTGTTGTGAATGAGGCTCGGCCACCTCTTTCCTTGTTTGACTGTGTGGCCAATCTCTGGAGGCTAGACTTTCGTTTCGCTGCATGGTAATCGAACCATTCTAACTGCCTTCTAGTGCTTCTGTACATTAGTAAGCAGTATGCTCAGCCACAGCACTTCACCTTCTTCCGATATCCATGCGCAGTGAGTGTTCTGCTTGCACGGCCTTTTTTGGAAATGAGTTACAATTTGCTTGTTCAACTGCAGCGCTGATGACCAACAACAAATAATTCACGCATCATGAGTTGCCGCGATGAGCGGTTGGCAATTGCACCTCCTCTTAATCAGTGATGAATGCAGAACCCAAGTCAGCAGCTACAACACCATACAAGTTGAAATGGAAGACAAAGTAAAGAGCGGGATGAGTTAGATGCGAGACGTTGAAGAATGGTTTAAAAGCATAGATGTGAGGAGGTGAACGTGTGAGAAGCCAACGTGGACCGGTGAGCGCACGTGAGCTTGGCTAGGCTATAAGCCTCCACATCCTCCACTGAGCAGAATACCACACATAGCGAATCACTCTGATCACATAAAGGCCGCATGCTCTGATATTACGTTGCCAAAGGACCACGCCTTGATGGAAGGAGAATAGATAGCACCCAGTTACATGGCTCTTTGTTTGACTGTTTGTAACCCTCAGAGGCTGGACTCTAGCTTCGCACCATGTAGATTGCCCCGTAGTTCTTCTGTACGGCAGTGAGTGGTGCATTCGTTAACACCACTTCAGCCTAGTACTATATCAATGGAGACGCAGAGTGCCACTTTTGTGAGTTACTCTTCAGAACAAGTTAGAATTAGCATGTTTGGCGCGTGTGCTGACAATCGAAATCAAATCAACCAGCAATGAATGCAGGCCTCAAGCCAGCGCCTATATCTGCATCCAAGTTAGGCCGCAAGAAAAATCGGAAAGTAGGGGAAGATGAGAAACGATGGAGAGTGCTGTGGAAGCATCGAGATGAGTAGGTGAATGTGTGGGAAGCTAACGTAGACTAGTAGGCGAACGTCGGCTTGGTTTAGGAGTGTGTACACAAGCCATGTGATCTGTGCACGCAGCATAGCGAAATACCAACTGGTGGTTGGCACGCTTGACTGCCTCTACCCACGGTACTTAGACAAAATAAGGCAAGTAAAGCAACCACTTTAATTGACCTTCATCTCTACAGAGTAGGATGTGGTTCAAATTAACCAGCAGCAATTATTTGTATTACCACCACTTACTTCTGTGCTCCATTTACACCCCAACCTCCGAATATTCCAAAAAGATCCGGATGTCAAGCAAGTGCCACACATACACGATGCTAAAATAATCACATTAGGGTTGTATGTTCGTCCAGCAGAACGCGCCTTCCCAGGCTTGCCACTCAACTAACCAACTAACTACATGCGCTGCCGTTCACTTCAGGGTGGTTTGGTAGCGCATCAAACGAAAGTTTTGAGATGGCGCTACCGAAGTCAGTGGTAGTCGCACACAGACTATCAAATGACGAACTGATGCACAAAATGTCTTACAAAACCGCCTTTTAATTATGTAAATCCAAATTTGTTACACTGCGCGCACTCCATATTTATCAAAAACAATTCTGAAACAATTTTAAATGATTTGTTGCCTTTCGTAAAAACACATGGATGCTGTTTCATTTTTCAAGCTTTGTTCACAGTCCTTTATCAATCCCGTTGTAATAAACTGCTTCCTAATTTGCTTTTACTTATTTATCCAGTTCACTCATGCATCTACTTTTCAAATTAAATGTCTAAGTGAATGAAATCAGAAACTGGTAAAATTTAGTGTCATTTCTTCACGCGGCATTTTAACGCTCATTTGTTTTACGGTATGATGCTGTCGGCACTTAATTAAAATCTGCGGTGTGATGTGTAAGTGGTGTGGCATCCTCATGTCGATTAGTTTTTGGATAAAAGCCGAAAGAAATACTAAGCTTAGGTCCTCATATATCAGCAGCAAGTTCTCTTACTTGTCAATCCGCTTCCTCTTATACAAGAGCTTGCTTATGTGAGCGAAAACATGAACATTCTGTTTTTCAACTACAGTGCCTGATCACGTGTTTGCTTTGCTGCACTACACTTTTGGCGATTAGGTAGGGTTGTTCTGGTGGTTTGCTCAGTGGTTTGTTACTTTAATGAGGATGGATTTTCAATAAGGCAGCCTATTTTCTTGAGTATAGCTATGGATTTACTGAGTACTTGGTACTCATCCCTTTTGCTCCCACCACCAAGCACCTTTCCTATTCACGTTCACTTATCCATCCATTGCTTTTTATGCAATTACATACTGAAATAAGCGTCTGGGGAAAACCACAGTTACTGTTAAGTCTTTGTTTTCGAAATACAATGCCTAGTCACGTTTTGTTTTTTTACCGCACAGTATTTCAGGTGATTAATTAGAGTTACTTTGGTAGTGTATTAAATGGTTTCTTATTTTAGTGATGGTGGATTTTGATTGATGAGGCCTACTTTGTTGAATATGGTTGGAATTCAACCAGACACTTGGCTTTACTTCCTTTTCTTCTCTTTGTTAAGGACGTTGTGGACCCTGACTTTGATCATCGTAAGTTAATCATCATCATCATCTGGTGGAGCATTCGTCCAGTGAGCATGAAGGCAGTACTGAACAGCAGTAAATGCGAATTTTACCTTTGTCGCCACTTTGGACGGTTTGGCTAGCTGGTTTACTATACCCTGTCTCTCCCCAAGTTGGACTGTACATGCGCGGGATTGCCTGTCACGACCCTGTCTGTTGGAAATATCAGTCCAAATATCAGTCAATTTGACCTGCAGAGTGGCGTCAGGCGATGAATTGCACTTTGTGGTGCAGCTCAACAACTGTCTGGTCACTTTGGAGCATGCTGCATTGTTATACCTACGCTGCGACCGGGTGAGTTGACTGTGTGACAGTGGTGTGAAAGTTTGCTCACTCCTTTTTTGTCTCGCTATCGAATGCTTGCAAAGAATTTCCACCTAGTTCAATTGGCCTTCTCAATGTGAAGTTTATAATAATAGAAATATGCAGTGTGATATGGAAGTCTTTTGCATTAGCGGGTACTGGCGAAATGCTTACTTCGGATATGCTTCTGTCCATGGGGTTTCGCTTTAGCTATGTGTACATTCTTCACAAGTACGTGCGACCTGGGTTAGTGTGAGAATAATGCACGAATTTATGCACAAATAGTTGTCAAATCAACAAAGTCTCCATTGAGACTACACACAAGGGCGGTTGAGATGTGAGAAATGTGGGGCAGACTTTGTGGCCATCAGGTGAGGTGTGTTTGTAGATGGATGGGTCACGCGTTGGGCAACCGTGCGTTACCTTGACGTGGGAGTAGAAGAGGGTGGAGGGTGAGTTGAACATCAGTGGAGGGGTGAAGTTGACTAGCGCATGCACTACCTGAGACTCGATAAATACAAAGTAGGACCAACTTCACAAAGGGATGAAATGCCGAAGGAGAAAGGGAGGAGTGTTTTGTAAGGAAGGTGGATCGTGATATCACTTACCAAGTCACAAGGCAGTAATGCCTACTCTCTCTCACTAACATAAGCAAATGACACGAGGAAGACAGAACTGCAGTTGTCCATTAGAATTACTTCGAATGCGGAGCGAGCAGAGGGGCGGTGCAATGACAGTGGTGATAGGGGAGATGCAGATGCGGTTTTGTAGTCCACCTAGTGGAAGCAAAAGAGTATTTGAGGTAGGTGGAGCATGTAAGCTCCTCGATCTCAGCGGGGTCAGTGCCGCGACCAACAGAATACGTTCCTCGGGGCTTCCGACTCTGCTGGCCACCGACACGGTTCATTTCATCTCGAGGCATCACTCCCGCTGTCACTCGCAGGCGGAGCTGAACAAGTCCACTCTACGTGTCTGCTAACTTTAAGTTCCGCTGTTAGGGAGTTATAAACAAGTGTCTTAGAAGGAAGTTATAAAGGCTTGGGCTGCCAAGTCTGAGGGTGCTCACATTTCGTGCGGGATGGCAACACAATGACAGCAAATTGGATTCCAACACTCAAAAGCTTCAATTGATGAACAAATTTGTGGTGAACTCAATGCGATTTGATTTCAACTTTGGCGGAGTCGCATGTCGTGAGTCTAATGAGGTAAATATTCCAACTAACATACAGTACTGCGAAGTACTTACCACTACTTACCTCTGAACAAACACTTTTCCTTCGCTAAAAGTAACAGAATTGCACAAAGTTTTTTGCAAACCTTTTAGAGCGATTTGGAGAATGACCCACTGTCACACGCACACAAATAGACACAATTCAAATGTGTTGGCAAGCGGTGCAATGGCATAAATTTTCTTTGTGGGTGAGTGACCCAAATGCGAGCGATCATCAAACCAACTCCTCAATGGTCAGATTAGAAGAGCGGGAAGGGTTATCAAATCGGTCAACTTGCGTGTGTCAATCAAGCTGTGGACTAGTGGAGACTGGGCTTGAGTGTGTCTGTGTTTGTGTGTAACGGGTTTAGTTCTGGGGCTGAGCCTGAGCCTGAGCCTGAGCCTGAGCAGTCAAGTGGGCGAAACCTTCTGTGATTTTGGACAGCAAGGTCTCCCTGGATGTAGAAATGGCTCCAGAATTGTAATTTAGTCTTCAACCTCTTTTTTACGATAATGTCAGCTCACCAACCAAGTTGTCCATTCGCAGTATTTTGCCAAGCACATGTAAGAAGACGGAATCCGTTTAGCATCGAAGCAAATGGATCAAAGGGTAAAGCATTTTACTTGTCATTTTAACTGTCATTCACTGCAGTTGGTCCGTATGTTGAGAGTGAAGGCGGTTGGTTGTCATGCTGGCCATTGTCTGGAGTTATGAAGCCTGTAATAAGGACATCGAGCGTGATAGGCAGACGCAAGCTTTGAGATGCAATACCTGGAGCAGGCAAAATAATTGGCGAATTGCACAAGCTAACAAAAAGCCTCGTGAAAGCACGAAAATCATGGAAACTGGAAGAGCTGTAGCAGCTAAAGTAGCAGAGGTAGATCCGTCAGTGGCGGTGGTTGTGGGCGTGGTGGAGGAATCTGTCGAAGTGCTCGTTGCAGGATTCGACGCAGATGGCCTCCAGGTGCTTCTTATGGGAAACAGTTGCAATTCGCTTGCTACATGGCAGCGCTACTTACAAACATCAAGCAAATCACGCATCACGACTTGTTAAGGTGAGCAGTCAGCCATTTCACCTCCTCTCAGACAGTGATGAATGTACACCTCAGGTCACCAACTACATCACCATACAAAGTGAAGTGGAAGAGAAGTTAGGAAGTGGGTGAGGTAGATGCGGAAGATGGAGAACGCAATGAAAGCATAGATGTGAGTAGGTGAGTGTGTGAGAAGCCAGCGTAAACTGGTGGGCGCAGCTTGGCTTGGTGTAGCGATCGCGGAGGCGAGGGGAGCACCTCGTGATGAGAGCTCTGCAGCCAATTCATTGGCCAGTAACTACCCTCCACTCTTTCATCACCCACAGCAATCTTCCCTCACCATCCGTCACGGTCCTTTCGCTTACGTGCCTCCCAGCACATAGACACTAGCTTTTGCCAAGACAGTTGGGAAACGAATTCCGCACCACCTTTCTAACCCCACTATATCCACTCGTGATCGCTAAACTGAGCATTACATATTCACCTCCTTCTATCCAGACCTACGTTGAGCCCGTATTCCTCAATGCATTACGGCTCGTCATTTGGTCACCAAGTGTGCAGTTTCATCCCAGTCCCTCCCTTCCCCTACTTTGTCCTGCATCCATCCACCATTGCATTCAACCTAGCATCTCTCCCATTTCCACACATCCATCCCTCCATCCATCTGCCTTGCATTCACACCCTTCATTGCAAAGTATTTTCTGTGCAGCATTGCCAGCTTCGATGGCTCCGGTGTCCGCATGAACTTGTCCGTAGGCCCGTGCCATTCACCAACTATCTCTCCTGCTTCAAGTATTCCAGCTCAATGTTTGCGTTTGCCAAACATGTTGTTGGCTTTTCATTGCAGGCTTCATAAATCCGGAGAATAGTCGGCTTGACAACCATCCATCTTTACCCTCAATAGGCAGAGCATCTGCGGTAAGCACTTGTTGAATGACAAATGAAATGCTTTGCATTTGGTTCCACTCTCGTCCACGCTTGAACAGGTTGCATCCTGTTACATGCTTACAAATGGGCAACTTGGTTTGTTATCTGGCACACATAGTGCAGAAGGAGTTGGAGACTGAATTACAACACCGGAGCCATCTTTACATCAAGAGGGATGGTGCTGTCCAAAGTCGCAGAAGCATTCACCCACTTGGCTGCTTATGGAAACGCAATAGGAATCGCCGCTCTCTTGTTCGTCCGCTCCCGCCTGTCTGGCCACTGGGATAACGACGCTATGATTGCGCCTGCAGTCATTCCGAGGACGATGCCATTCGTTCATTAGTGAGTGCGCTTAACTGAGCCTAATGAGTGACTGACTTGCAACGGAAGGGCACTCAGACTCGGAATCGGACTCAACCCCTTACATGCATGCATACATACATACGCAGGCACTCACTCAAGCCAAGTCGCCACCAGACCAATTAGGTCACCCTTCCTGGTCCTCCAATATGCCTATTGATGATATGGCTGGGCAATCGCTAGCGTTGTAGTCAATCACCCACTATGAGGACGCAAGCCATCTCATCTGCTTTCCCATTTTGGTCAAATGAAATGCGCTCATTTCCTTGCCTCTCCTCGAATACTCCACGTTCAATTGCTTCAATCACTACCTCGGTTAGCCATAAATCTGACCATTCTAACGCGCTTACCATTGCGTTTTGTCCTCGTCAGTGGATCGCGCAACAAAATGAGACACTGAAGGAGATATAGTAGGCGATGAGATGCGAGTGGAGGTGGTGAATGGTGCACAAATGGTCAATCACTGCTTGAAGACCAGCGATTTTACTTAGCATTGGTGACAAACAGATGAAGAGACCAAGTCCTCAACATTCTTCAATAATTCACTTGTGATTAGAAGGCAAAGTGAGAAGTAGTGAGGATTGATGTGAAACCATAGAGCAGGCTTTGTGATTTCAGGAAAAGGTCACATGTCGCTTAAGAATTAGCGTTGATCAGAAGCACTTTAGTCCGGAGGTAGTTAATGCTTGCAGTGAGAGGCGCACACGTCGACGAATCGTGAAATGAAAAGCCAATCGCACAATGGCTCGCGTATAGTGTCAGAGAAGAAGGAAACCCAGACCGTGGTCAGCAGTAGGCAAGTCAACATTCAGAGTAGGTATATGGCCACTTAGCCAGGAAATTTCACCCTTTCTCCACTAGGCTATAAGACTCCATTTGCTCTCGTCACATGGAGGCCTAAAGCTGCCATATTATTGACTTCAAAAGGACTACGTCTTAATGGAATACTGATAGACATCCCCAAGTAACATGGCTCTTTGTTCGACTGCATTCAATCTCAAGCGGCTGTGCCTTTTCTTCGCGTCCTGGCCTTCGCTTCATGCCAACTGCCTCCTCGACCTTCCCTACGGTAGCGAGCAGTGTGTTCAGCTACATCGCACCGCTTCACACCACCTCCTACGACATCAATGCGCACTCGGTGCACTACTTCCACGAGCCTCATTTGGAAAGGATTTACAGGCTGCTCGCTCGGTGACAGGGCTAATAGTAGACCAACACCAAGTGAATCACGCACCACCAATCGCTAGAAGCGGCAGCTGGCAATTTCGCCTCCTCTTAATCTGTGGTGAATGCAGACCTCAAGTCACCAGCCGCATCTGCATCCAAGGTAGGTTGAGAAAAAAATTCAAGTGTTGGATGGAGGTAAGTAATTATGGAGAATGTTGTGTGAACGTGTGAGGAGCCAACGTGGATTCGTAGGCGTATGTGGGCTTCGTGTAGACGTATGTGCATGAACCATGTGATATGTGCACGCAGCATAGTCGAATAGCAGCTGATTTTTGGCATGCTTGGCTGTCTCTCTCCACGATGCTCAGAAGGCATGGAGTTGGCACCCCTCCACTCACAAGCTCACTCATCAAAATACCTCTGCATTTCCTGCTGCTCTTCCAGGCATCACTCGAGCAGCAAATTACACTCACAGCTGAGCACCTCTACTCCTTGCGATATTTCAGGCTGGCTCTGCTTTCTGGCAGTCAGGACGACTACCCTGGGAAACAGTTGTTAGGACTTAAGCTGCTAAGTCTGGCGGTGTTAATTCCTGAGGGCTGAAATGGCGTTCAATAATGGTAACTAGCTAATTACATTTGCACGCGATGAAAAGAACATGGCAGCGAATCAATCCACGCATCCACCATCTATGTCCTACCCCACCGCTCACTTCTTCCTCCGCCCATGCATCTGAACATGCATCCATTCCTTAGCACATCCACACGTCCAACCACTTCACTATCTCCGGAAGCAGCTTCAGCAGAGCACTTACCACCCTCCTTCCCCTACGCATTACAAACATCCACGTGCACCGCATGAACGCATGCGTGGAGATAGCAACATGCCACAAAGGCAGTCGAGGCATCTGTGACGAGATCAAAGTCGCCTCGATGGTTTCTTTGCTTACTTAAAGATGACTATTGTAAAGTGGAAGAACAGGCTTATGTTCAAGGAGGTGTAAATGTGGTCTGATGGGGTTGAAGCAGGGTAGTCAATAGGCATCCTCAAGGCAATTGTCATCTTCCTCATTCGTGGCACGTCTGGGCCAAAATTAATCGGCATTCTCATCTTCCAGCTTAACGTGTTCCTTGTTATTCCTGTCATCTCTACGCTTTAAAACATCGTCTTGCATGTCTTTTGAGGACACGTGTATCTCGTTCTTGCCCTCTCATCCACTCCTCGCTTAATCGCCCTCGATGTCTTCCATGTGCCAGCGTTGTGCATCCTTCTTGCTGCCTCCAATCTTGTGGTTATCGTCCTTCCTGTCTTCCAAGCGCATGCATCTCCATTTATTCTTGCATCCTACATTCTTCATTTGTGGTCTTCCCTGTCCTCTAGGTGCACCTGCCTCCCCTCCACCTTAACTGCCCAGGAGTTAGCACTGACGGCTGAAACGATGAGGCGGAGAGCAGCTGCGAGATTCATATATATCACGTGCTAATTTTTGGTAACTTCACTCTACATATTGTGACGTTTATGACTGCTTCGTTAAGCTCCAGTATCTCAGTTTTGTGGTTAACTTCATGGCAAGCACCAGAGGATATAAAATAACTAAAGATCTGTGGTAGTTGTGAACGGGCGTTGTTTGAAGCTTCTACCATCTTTAAATGGAAATTGCAGCTTTTGTTTGAAAGAGATGGTTAGACTAACTTCTGTACATAGCGTCACAGCCACATCCACAAATTCACCGTAGAGAAACACATTAAAGATTCCTTTGGACTTCCAGTCAAGTGTCTCCGTCAGGTAATATTCATGGAGAGGCCTTTCGATGGTTTAGTCAGCAATGAGGTCATTCGTAGAAGCTCGTGCGTGTCATGACATGTGCGCTGTGAGAGTCGACTACTTCCCTTTTCGCATCTTTCAAAGGACACGGACCTACGCAAAGTGGGAATTAGCATGCTCGTCTTAATGCCTGGAAGTGAGGTGAGTGTCTTTATTTATAAATGCCGACCCAAGTGACCCGATGTAAACAAGTGATGTTAAGCATCAAGAGGAAGGAGGGAAAGGCCGCAAGTGAGTGCATGAAGGTAGACGAGAAGTGGATAGGAAGAGGACTCGTAGCACATTCATGAGACTCATTTAGGAAGGAGTTGCGAGTTGCTCGTGCGATGACAGCGCTAATAACAAACACCGAATGAAACACGCACCACAAGTCGTCAAGATGATAATCTGCATCCAATGTGAATTGGAGGAGAAACTAAGATGTAGAACGAAGAGGAGTAATGGTGGAGAATGTGGCGAAAGCATGGAGGTTAGCAGGTGAATGTGTGAGAAGCCAATGTGCGGATGTATGCATGAGCCATGTTGTGTGTGCACAGATCGTAGTGAAATAGCTATTGTTGGCAGGCTCGACTACCTCTCTCCACGGTGCCCAGAATGCATGGAGTTGACACCCAATCACCCACAAATTCACCCACCAAACTGTCGTCTCATTTCGTACCGTCTCAACCCATTTACTCGTATATTCCTCTTCCATCGTCCTAGCCGTCTTTACAAAATCCCAGCATACGTCCATCGGACATCCTTCCATCTCAATCCCTTTTCCCCTACATTCCTCTCTTTTGACCTCCATTCACTTAACATTCCATCTAAATTGCCATCTAGCCCATTTGTTTGCATCCATACACAAAGTGCTTCCTTTATCCATCCCTTCATCCAAGATGTCCTCTATTTACCCCTCTCAGCATGGAACCACCTGTTTTGCAACATGTTCGCTCATTTTGCGTCGTTATGCACTGCTTGCAATTATTCTCCAGTTCTTCACCATCCACAGCAATCCTCTCTCATCATCGGTATGGTCCTTTCGCCACGCATCTGTTGGTACAATGTAACTATCTTATTTCGCCCCGCTGCCACACTTGCTGGATGTGTTAGGAGTGGAGAGGCTCGTAACCGTCCCCATATCTTTGCCGGAATTGGCTTTATAGTGAAGTGCGGTATGAGTGTTTCCGAGGTCCTCCTCAATTCAAAATCAACGGCTTATATTGCCGCTAATTACTATGCACAAACGAATGCAAATTTTACTTTCCCAACCTCACGTATGGTCGAGGATATCCAAGGTGCTCTATTTCTGGTCCAAGCGTCGCATATTCCCGAGCAATTTGGAGGATGATCCACTGTTACGCGCACTCACACAGACAGCCTTTAAAATGGTTGAAAAGCAGTAGTTCGTCAGGAGATGATCAAAGGATCAAGGACACTTCAGTGTCTCCATCACTGGGATGCGAGGCGAATGTACCCGACCTCAAATTTCACCCATTTGCCACCTGCATGTTGACAATATAGACACCTGCATTGTATCCTTAAGCTCCTTGGTGTCTAGCCACCGCAACTCGACTGGATGCAAGCACGCTCATGCAAACACTGATTCATTAAATTTGATTAAATCCTTTTTGGATTAAGCACATTTCTTCAACCAAAATAACGTCAATTAGTAGGTATTAGCAAAAAGGCGTTTAGTTCTGATGACATTGGCATCCACTGCTGGCTAATAGCAGAGGCAGGTGGAGACAAAGCAACAGAAAGCACACTGGAACACAAAGTACGCAAAAGATCGGAACTCGTCATGCAGTGCCTACTTAATGACTTCAGTAGAACGCGTCGAAGACGGACGAAGGCGGCAGAAGTTGGTGGCTGCTTTTACGGTGTACTCCATCTTTTTCTTCTTCTGTTCAACCAAGCATGCATCCCATTTCCACTCATCTATCCACCAATTCCTTCCTTCATCCCTCCCTCCACCCAAATGCCTTCCATTTGAGCCTCTGATCATGCAATAACTGCGCGCCCTTTGTCTACATTTTCCATCCATTTTGCACCATAACCATCAACTTTCCACTCAGCCTTTCATCAACCTCAATTACGGTTTATTCGCTTACGCAAATACTGGCACCACGCGGCAAACATTTGCCAAGGCCGATGGAAAGCAAAGAATCAGCACGACGTCTGTGCTCTCATTGCAGTTGTAGTTGGTGGGTGTGTTAAGAGTAGAACTGCAGGACGTGGCGAATAGGCGGGTGACTCCCACATATCGTTGGCATTGTTGGCTTCATGGCGGGTCTTGAAGCGGACATTCTCATGTGCGAGTGTCATCACCTCTACCAACCTCATCCACTCTTTCTGTGCTCCATTTCCATCTTCCAATCACGGGTCTGCCTCCCTGTTCATGCCTTCCCTACTCTTCTTCTCATATTCTTCACGCTTTCCAGGCGCACGTGTCCCTCGTCCGCCCCGCCTTCCTTTTCAATCAATTCGTCTTCGTTCGCGTTTTCAACGTGGGCATGTGCTTCCTCCTAATTAATTGCTCTGTCTTTTGGACGTACTGCTGAGCGATGAGAGTGATGGCAGCAAGGCAGTGCGCGCTCTTCATTTTCTATCTTCTCGTCACTCCTCTTCACATTTCAAAGCATTGTCTACCAGGAAAATGGCCTTGCCCAATGGTTGGGCAAAATTTTACCCACAGTTGCATATCGGACCATATTGTGTCTTCTTTTGTTTAGGACGGTGTAGTAGAGCTTAGCAGAAGGGGCAGCTATGCTCAAGTAAATGATGCCATGGAAGGAGTGGTGCGGAGAAGGCAGTTGAATGGTGAGTGGGGGGAATGGATAGTTGAATGTGTGGGAGGGTTGGTGAATGAATGGAGGGAAAGAAGGATGAATAAAAAGGACACGTGGATAGATAGATTTAGGTGACTTGTGTAAGCGACCGATGAATGGATGGAGGAACACGGGCCTAATGTAGGCGAGGATACAAGGCGAATGCATAGTACTCAGTATTGGGATTATGTGTGAATACCTTGTAGATGAAAGGTGGAGCACGCTTCATTTTTCAACTTTCCTGACAAAAGTTAGCCACGTTGTGCCAATGGTCACGGACACGAAGGTGCCACAACCGGTGGTGAGAGGAGATTGCTGTGGGTGGTAAAAGACTGAAGGAAGGGGAGATTACTAGCAAATAAATCGGATGCAGGGTAATATGGCGTGAAACAGAGAGAAATATCTGCACAAAGTGTGGTTGCATTATGCAAGGCGTGAACGTAAGGCATTTGGATGGGGAGATGGACTAAGGAAGATTTTGGCTTATGGATGTATGCAAATGGGAAAAATGATAAGCTAAATGGGATGTTAGGCGAATTGGAGAACTAAAGAGAGGGATTGAAAAGGAAGGTACACTGATGGGCATGTGCTGGAATGGTGGAAATGTGGACAAGGAGATAGAAGGGGGAATGGAGGATTGGATGGATGGAGACAGTAAGGAATGATGAGCTCGTTTGATAATTAAAGTTTTAAGTGGATGGTTGCCAAATCCATGTCTTCAGGGCACCGTGGGTGGAGGCGATCAGGTGTGTCACACACCAATTGCTCTTTCACCATACCGCGTGCACAGATCACATGGCCTGTGTACACACACTTAAACCATGCCAACGTACGCCCACCAACCCACGTCGGCTTTCCACACATTCACCTACTCACCTCTATGCTCCCACAGCACTCTCCATCGTTTCTCATCTTCATCCGTTATCGGAGTTGTTTTCTTGCTGCTTAACTTGGATGCAGATGTAGGCGCTGGCTTGAGGTCTACATTCATTGCTGGCTGATTTGATTTCGATTGTCAGCACACGCACCGAACATGCTAATTCCAACTTGTACTGAAGAGTGGCTCACAAAAGTGGCACTCTGTGTCCCCATTGATATAGCACTAGGCTGAAGTGGTGTTAACGAACTATGAGGCAGTCTGCATGGTGAGAAGGCCATACCGCAAAGCTAAAGTTCAGCCCCCAAGTGTTAGAAACACTGTCAAAGAGCCATGTAACTGGGCGCCATCTATTCTCCTTCCATCAAGGCGTGGTCCTTTGGCAACATGATATTAGAGCATGCGGCCCTTATGTGGTCAAGGTGATTCACTATGTGTGGTACTCTGCTCAGTGGGGAATATGGAGACTCATGGCCTAGCCAAGCCCACGTGCGCTCACCGGTCCACGATGGCTTTGCACACGTTCACCTACTCACCTTTCATGCCTTCAAAACATTCTTCAACTTTTTATTATTTAACCCATCCCACCCTTTAATTTCTCTTCCAATTCAACTTGCATGGTGATGTAGCTGCTGACTTGAGGTCTGCATTCATCAGGGATCAAGGGGAGGTGAAGGCGTTAACTGCTCGTCGTAGTAACCCGTGATGCGTGAATTATTTGTTGTGGGTTATTAGTACTGCAGTGAAACGGGAAAATTGTGACTCGTTCCCAAAGAAGGACGTGAAAGTAGAACACCCATTGCACATCAATATCGGAAGAAGGTGAAGTGATGTGGCAGAACATACCACTTACTAATGAACAGAAGGACTATGGGGTAATTGGCATGGTGCGAAGGCTATGCAGCGAAGCAAAAGTCTAGCCTCCAGAGATTGGCTGCACAGTCAAACATATTAGAGAATGATGAGACTTACAGCCTAGTGACGAAAAGGTGACACTTACTGGCTGAGTGGCTATACACCTATACTGAACGTTGATTTACTTCGCAATCGTGGTCTGGTATCGTTTTACACTGATTCTCATTACTTTTTGGCCTGGCTGTTAATTTCAGAAAAACTGTTGGATGATGTTGAGGACTTGAGCCAGAGACATGGTTTAACAAGGTGGTTGAAGAGGCAGTTCAATGTGGATTGTTCGAGTAAAGGCGAAAGCGTGAGCACATTTCGTCTGGCTAAAGTATGACGCGAGTGCAGTGGTCTAGGCATTCATCGTTGGTGGATGGCCCAATGCTAGCATGCCTCTGGGCTGGTGGCGACTGGGCTTGAGTGCGTGTGTGTGGGTGTAAGTGGGAGAGGGCAAAAGTCTAAGCCAGAGTGCCTTTCTGATGCAAATCAGTCACTCAGTTGACGCAAGCACTGAGATGCCACATTCGAAGTAGGCACAATAGTTAAATTGGACAAGCTTACGAGAAAACTTATGCAAACACTAGAGCTATGGATACTAGAAGGGCTGCGGCGGCTAAAGCAGAGGAGGTGGAGCTACCAGTGGTGGTGGTGGTGGTGGTTGTGAGCGTGGTGGGAAATTTGTTGATGTTGTCGTCGTAGGATTCGGCGCAGATGGTCTCGTCGTAAGAATTGGAGGAGGCGTGCAGGCAGGCGTGCTCGTAGTTGTGGTTGTGGGAGTCGTTACAAGACTCTTAGTAGTGAAGGGTGATTTTTCCCCTTAAATTCAAAACAACATCTGAGCATTTCAACTCCTACACGTCAACAAACTGTTGACGCAGACACCTGTATCAGATTTTATGGCAGCGGATACCGTAAAATGAGGTTGCAAATTCATTTTAATAGTGGTACTGAGCAATTGTCATTGAGATCTTGATTTGATTAGTCCTGTTTACTTTGAAGTAATAGGTTACTTTTGACAAGAGGAGCATAAAGAACTCACATTCTTCCAAGCTTGGCGTGGTTGTTCTCACATTACTACCGCAGACTTTGCACTCATTTCTGTTTGATTCACTCCTTTGAATGCGCGTGCAGGCAACAGCAGAAATGGGTTGTCACGGCGTCCAATCAGTGATGATGTAAGAATATTGTATGCCGAGGTAGACACCGTCATTCGGAATATCGCTGACTCCCCAATCGACACCATAGCCAACAACAATCCCGTCGGGTCGAGGTGGCTGTTTCCAATTCAAGCGCACCTTGTAAGGGTCGACTGCCCAATTGTCACGTTCTGGGGGGCCCCAGGTCCTGCACAAATGGAAATCGCATAGATATGTCTGCATCAGTATGAAATGTGATAAAGCTTCATTTGCTCCAGTGTGATCCCACGTGTCCCCATACAAAGAGAGATGGATCCAAAAAGCTAAGCCATCAATAAAAATAAGTAGAAGGTGACGAGAAGTGATCTGAAAGATCTGCGTCCGTTACTTAACTGACTAGTGGATTGAGTAAAATGCTAACGGTATCAGGCATTGCAAGAAAGTGAATGAGTCTACTTAATGGCACCAAGTTTACTCGACCTTGCTAAGATGGAGGCAGAGAAGGCATCTCTAGCACTCTTCGGCTATTCGTATGTCAAGTAACACATGTTATGCTCACCGGATTGATTAATTTAACAAAAAATTCTTACTAGCTAAATGTTTATGTCCTCATGTCAATGAAAATAAAGCACGGGAATATGTCTTACTTGCGGGCAGGGCGAAGCCGCCATGAAAGAGTGAAGCTGCCAACAGCGTGAAACAGAGTGAAAGGGACATCGCTCCTTCTCTAGAAAAGACAGAATTCGTATTCACGACCCACATGCGTGCACTTATAAGCAAGACGTCTAGTGATATAAGCCAATGGAATGATCTACTCTTGGTCCAGGAAGCAACTGGCGCATTCACACGTACTCCCTAGATACACATGCATTATTGAGCCATTAGAGCGACTGCGTTGAGGTTCTCTGGCAGGAACGCCTGCTAGCACAAAATAATCTCATCCTACTCAATCCTCTTGGTAGTTTCCGCCTTGTTAATTTCGCTTGCCTCATTTGCTGTGGTCAATTTCATGGCAGGCGATAGTGATCACGAATCAATGAAATTTCTTCATTCAAAATTACCGTTGAATGTTAAGCTATAGTTGAGCTTATGATTAACCGAGAAGACTGGACTAACTGCTAGCACGGCGCCGCAGCTACTGCCACAACTCCACTGTTCGACCTATGCATTCATCTTTCCTCCAAGCTTCCAGTTGAGTGCCTCCATCAGCAATGCTGACTATGAATTCTAACATGTGAAGGCATAGAAGTGGCGAAAAGATGGGGGCCTCTCGTTTTACCATAACTCATGGAGACACCTTTTGACGATCCAGACAGAAATGGGGTTTTGGTCTGAGCTGGCGAATATCATGATAGGTGCGCCGTGTAACAGTCGACTGCTTCCACTTTCGCACTCCACAAAGTACGTGAACCCACGCGATGTCTATGTAATGCGAATCCACGTGTGGCTGACGATTCCAGTCCCTACATTTTATGCTCGCATTCTCCAGAAGTGAGGTAGACCGACAAGCGTTACGCTCCAACTAACTAAGACCATTGTGCTCACACGCTTCTTTAAAGCATTTAGGCGAAGCATTTAAAAGTGCGAAAGAGGGAATTTTGCACCATTTATTTATTTCCTGCTCTGCACGAACATTTCGGTGCCAGCAGACTTGGTATTCCCACCGTGCTATTTGTCCCATAGCTTTTCTGAACAGTAGTAAGTAGTATGTTCTACCACACCAATTCACCCTCTTCCAATATCGGTGTGCACTGAGCGCACTACATTCACGATTCTCTTCTGCAATAGGGTTACAATTTGCTTGTTCGACTGCAGTGTTAATAACCGATGTCAAGTGAATCCCGCACCACGCGTTACTAAGATGAGCAATTAGCGATGTCAACGCCTCTTAATTAGTGATGAATACAGACCTCAGGTCACCAGCTACATCACCATCCAAATTATGCAGGAATAGAAATGAAGAAGATTGCACCTTGCGGTGGGAGCTTTGCATCACTTTTCTACCCACCAATAATTATTCTTCAGTATTTATTCATCACCATTTGTCATGACCCTTTCGCCCACACAACTGTTGGCACAGTGTGATTACCTTATATCGCCTCGCTGTCGCAATCGCTAGTTATTTAAAGGTGGAGTAGCCAGGCACTACAGAGAGGCGCATGACTTTATACACATCGTTACCAAAATCGGTTTCATGGTGAATTGGAGCACGAGCGTTTCTGATGGCCTCCGCAATTCAACTCACTTTCGTACTGGCGATGGTGATAACAACAATGTACAAGAGGGGAAGAAGGAGAGGACGAGGTGAATGAAGCGGTAGAGGGGGAGGGATAAGAGCGGGAAGGCGATGCAAAAGATGAAATGAGGCGGCGCAGAAGAGGTAGGGATGAGAAAACCGAGAATGATGCCTTCTGCGACGGGGTGTCCTGATGATGTGAATGTGATGACGATGTGGACAAGCACGTGCAGGAGCCTGATAGCCACTGAATTAGTGAAGGGAATCGCGTGCATTTTCTAGTCCAGTCACCCAAGCATTGCACTACCACCAGATTGCCCATCACACCTCCATCAGACCCGGCCAGCTGTGTGGTGGCGGGCACATATTTCCCTCCAGCAAATAAAGACATTGACGAAGTGTTTGTCGTTTCTAACATGTTGGACTAAACATGAGGTAGTTGTACCCAAATAATTTAGAAGACGTGGATTGGCATTGATAGCAAGTTGGGTGTAGAAGGGTGCATGGAAGAGTCTTAGCAAAGATATAGACGTAAATTTGTGGAAACTGGAAGCATTCTTTCATCCCTTACCCTATCGCCTTCGCCCCCACCACCCACCTATCCATCAGTTATTTATTTATGATCCAGAAAGTGAGCATTGCATTGTCACCTTGTATTCAAGCCTGCTCTAAGCCCGTATTCCCCAATCCAATCATCCGTCCTCTACACTCATTCCTTCATCCATCCATCCATCACTTCTATCGACCATTCACATGCTCAATTCAGCGGATACATCTGCATCCCAGTTAAATTAAAGGAAAAAATAAAAAGCTTGGTGAAGACGAAAAATTATGGGGAATGTTGTGAAAGCATAGAGATCAGTGAGTAAAATTGTGGTAAGCCAACGTGAACTAGTGTGCCTGCTGAGCTTAGGGGAGACCTACGTGCACAAGCCGTGTGATGTGAGCACAATAAATTTCTTCCATGTTGAGGGGTGGAAATGGAAAGCAGATGGATGAAGGGTGAATGTGTGGAAATAGCATATGTGCTAGGTTGAATGGAATGGTGGATTGATGTAGGAAATAGCAGAGGTAGGGAGCGAATGAGATAAAGTACTTACGGATGTCCTAACTTCACCTCGCTCACCCACTGTCAACGTCACATTAGCTTCACAAGCACCTCTACCCCAAAAGATCATGCCACTCCTCCCTTTGACTCACTTCCTCATCATACCGGCTCCCCAAGTAGTGACTTCCTTCCCTACCCCACCACTTCACCACAGCGTGTGCAGTTTTACTGAATTAGTCGATTCCAGCGACCACCACAAAGGCACGTCCGCTCTTCAGCAGACGGGGTGGTGAGCAGACCGACCAACTGGGGAGAGGACGATATCAAAACGAACGCCTTTGTCACTGACATTCTCCGCGTAAGGCGAGCAAGCGTGTATGGTGTGTGTGTACATGGTTGCGGAGAGAATGATGGAGACAGCGGATGGTGCTATTCTAGTACGCTTGCGGGCATTCGACTGGCCCTAACACTAGGGCAACTGCTAGTCCACCTGACGTCGACAATGAGCAATCAAAGTGTGGCAGGGTGGATCAAGTGGGATGCCGAGAAGAAGACTCACTCCAAAATACTGCAACATAATGTGCTTCTAAGTAGTTGCATACTGCACAGGTGGAAAGGTCCTTCTGCAGAAAACTTAGGAGCACAAAACTACCTCCCACCACGATTTATTCCCTGCATGATTGGTCGTACATTCGGTGACGTGATGTAGATGGCCTGTGGTGCTCATTACCATCGGTTAATTTAGTGCACCATAGCCTCCTTTTGTGGATCACTGGAGGATGGCAAGTGGTCCATTACTCCACTTATGGATACAGAGAGTGTAAATTCTCCTCTCGCCATGCTTTCCTTATTCACCTCCTTAATGATTGCCAAAAATGAGTAACAAGAAGGGAAATTTTGTGGCTGGAAACAAAGACTCTGCAAATGAGAAAATGCTTTAACACATTACTTGTTGCCACCTGAACACAAAAGTGTTGTGCGTGAACAATTTGAATGGACCCCAACGTCTATCGCTATCTTCGGTCTTCGAAGCGTGCTGCTGAGGCAGTTAGGTAACCACTACAGGACGAATTTCGATCTCTTGCGTGCATGGTACATTTTATTGCTCCATGTGGACGCCCATTCCACTGTTTGTGCTATTAGCCAGCAGTAGGCGCCAAGATCATCGGTACTATGTGTCCCTCTTCATTCATCAGTTGATTGTTTAAGCTAAAAACGTTTATGACGAGTTTAATAAATGGGCGTTTGTGTGAGTGAGCTTACATGCAGTCGGGTTGCAAAGACGAGACATCAAGAGGGTAGAGGATGCAATGTGAGCCTTTGTTCTGCTGACATGCACGCGTCAAGTGGGTGAAATATCAGGCTGGGCACTCTCGTCTCTATCCCAGCAATGAGAACACTGCCGTATCCATGTTTGTTCGATTGGCTAGGTAACAGTGGATCCAGTCCTGGTTAAGTCCTTTCATTACCTTTGGTTGTGACTGTCAGAAAGCGAAATTAGGATGAGCAGGCAAGTGAGGTGAATTTGCACAACTCAGCCTGTAATTTCCTGCCCGAGTGATGCTTAGATGTGCCATGAGACGCGTTGATGCTTAGCAGAATTGGGAGGCTCAAGGACCGGAGGCTAGAGGTCATAACACTGATCTCGCCAAGATCAAGGAGATTACACTAGTAAGTCAATCCAGTTACTCATCAAATTGCAGTGGAGTGAGTGCAAAGAAATGCCGGCATCTTCAACAGCGAGCATTCAAGTGCCATTTTGCACGTAGCCCATAGTGCTTTTAATAGAAAACATGGATGTTCCATCAATTTAATGACAAAGTGAGTCTCATCACTTTAAGTTGCAACGTAGGTCCTATTGCGGCACCTCACGCTCACACCAATGTCGTCCTTAAAACAGTCCATTTTAATGTCGCACTGATGATGTCAAAGCACTGATCGTCTACCCTTCCGATGTGTTATTAATACTGGGAGAGGAGGTAGGCGTGGACTTAATGCCCTATATGGATCCGTAGTGTGGAGCCCCGAATGCACACGACTTCTACCCAGAAACAATTCGAGAGTCTGCGCAGTGCGCACAGTTTGCTTTACAAGGTGGCAATCAAAGGCGATAAGTGTTTGGTTTCTTCCTGCTTCAAATTGACAGCTGAAGCCCTTTCAAATAGATTGGCAAAAACGGACGCGGAAATGAGCGGTGTGATAAGGCTTTGAACGGGTCAAACCTATTGAAACGGGGATGTGATTTAATCAAGTCAAAATAAACTCAAAACATTGCAAACGAACAGTTGGAGGTGAGCTTTGGAACACGTTGCGCCCTGATTAAATTCATGGGCACCAGAGGAAGGCACTTGGAGTGTCGATGTGCACCCACGAGGTGAGTGCGTTGATTCTACTGACTTGCATGCAATTCACTACTGCCACCTTATGGTCAGAGGAGAGGACATTCCTTCCACTCCTTCCACGCACACAAGAAGTCGTGCCGCCACTTGATCATCTGCCGAAGACTAGCTACACATCGCAATCCTCCTCCAAGAAAACGTACAGCATTGACGACGATTAACGTGGCCAAATCCTTGCAGACGCCACCGCATCTGCTCGCGCGTGCACCGATGCAAGGATGACACCACTGCTGGCAGCAGTTCCTCTCCTCTCTCAGAATTTGATCCGCTTTGAGCACCTCTATACCTCTTCGTAATATTTCCGACATTTTAGCACTATTGTCAAGCCTTCGTTCGACTTTATGCCATTTACAGACGCAACTGTGGCCAAAGGAGGCTTCTTTGTAAGCTCCTCAACCACCAACATATCTGGCTGCCGACAGATGTTCAGCAGCTCACAATGGGGAGGCATGACCTCCCTTATTCAGGGTGGAGAAACCCCTATGGGAGGGATGTATTTATATATCAGTAAGTCGAGCCACCTACGCCGTAAATTGCTTGAAATTTCGTGGTATTTACTTGCGTCACGTGGCCACCAACATCAGGTGTGATTTGCCCTCACCCACATTGTGTCCATCTTCCTTACCTCAGGCCCACCAACAAAGGGGCGGGATTGCCGTGTTATCGTCGGCGCCTACGTTGGGGACCGATGTACACTGATAATTGCTTTGTTGTCTGACTTGTAGTAAATTAGTGGAAAGGACGCTGAATTTGATGGTGGAGGCGATGGGAGAAGCAACCACAGAAAGTATATGAAAACAACTTGAACAAGGAATTGGAACGCGTCATGCAGTTCTCACTGTAAGACTTCAGTAGCACGCTTTGTTATGTATGTGGATGCAGGCAGGGCGACGAGGGAGGGTAGTGTGTCCATTGAAGACATGGGAACGATGAGCAAGAGTGTGACGAATGTAAGCCTGTCAAATGGCAGATGCACTTAAAAGACATCGAGGACTGGCCCGAATGACCAACACGAAAGGCGAGTCTCAAAACATTCTGCAGAGCAAATCCGTTAATGGTAAGAAATGCCTTAATGGAAGCTGGATTCCTTATAAGAGAGAAAGAAGCATATCTTCTGACGTCGATCTAATTTAAATCAAAGTGCCCATCTCCATAGTTACAACAACAACGTAGCCGCAGTGGCCGCGACGTGGCCTAAACATGTTCTCTCATTGCGAGTATTAGACCAGTTTTCTTAAGGAATGCCTCTGGACATCGCGTTCACGGTGCTGGCTTCTTGTGCTTGCGAAGGAGAGGGGAGAGGGACAAGTGTTTCTTTTACCACAATTCATGCCTGGTTTGCGTGTCATGGTCGCGGGTAGTTGAGGCATCGATCATCGGGAGTGGTGACGACGGTGGCAGTGATGACAGGGAGGAGTTTGCTTGTTTGGCTCCAAGCAGGTTTATCAAGGTGCTCTGCAGTCCAACATAGCAGCACGAATGCCTGCGAAATACCCTTCATTGTGGGAACACACTTGATCTGTAGTGTTCACCAAAACCCCTCTGCGGCAGCATCGCTAAAAGGGTCTCTTGAAGAATGACGGATTAAAGGAATCTGTTCACACTCCATTCCGACGACAGCGTGATAGCTGCGCTGATGCATCAACTGAACTAATGAATATGCCTGTGCTTTAGCCTTTCATTTATTGGCCACATGCAAAGCAGACGTGTTATAAAGGCAGACAAGGCCCACTGAAATATCAAATCAAATTTTCCTCCCACTTCCCACAACAACGGTCTTAGGAGGTAGTCAAGGGTGATTCCAGAGTCCAATAGCTACCGTCTTTCCCATTTCCAGTTCAGTCTTACAAGTAATGATCAGTTGGAAGCAGCTGGCATCGACAATGGAAGTAATAAAGAAATAATTGTTGGCACACAAACAGACAGAAATCTAACTATCAACGCTTATGCTCTAGCATTTGTGAGACACGAAATGTGGTTTCCTTTCCACATCAGATGGTGTGCGTCTAGTTGGCCAAAGATTGCGACCAGCGTTCATGCCTATTTAATCAATTTAGCATCACATTACTGAAACACCATTTATTTAGCGTTTGTTGCTGGCTATTGTTGCAAATGTAAGCAGAAGAAAACACGGAAAGTCCATAGATCCAACGAACGCAATAAATTGGGACTCGTCCTGCAGTACCCATTTAATAGCTTTAATAGCACGTTCCAAAACCGAAGAGGCCCACAAAACAAATTCTGCTTTCATTTGACAACACGTCACCTATAAAATTGTCTTCGCTCCATCACAGTGCCCTCAAAACAAGGATATATTACTATTTTCCAAGCATAAAATCAATTTGCAATCAATGAAATTACTGCCAACAACAAGCAAGTTGTTGATGTGAGCTTGTGGAAGGGGTGTGGCGGGTAGAGTAGGGGATTGTTTGACAATGAGGCAGCACAAAATCACGACACGCACCCTTTCATGAAAAGCATCTTCGTAAGCAGTAGCTCACCGCATGGCTGTAGACGTCCGGCTAAAAAAATATTCTCAGCCTAATTTGAGGGTTTATTTGATCAAGCAAGGCAAGAGCTGCCATTCGTTGTCCTAAGCAATTTAATTGCCATCAAAGCTATGCTTAATGGAGGAAGGAGCTCATTTGATCATACAGGTCAACCTCCACTCAACTCCCACCAGCACACCCAATCACTCTAAATGCGCTACACGATTTGTTGTAGCCAGCGTTAGTAACATCGAAGCCACATATGAGTGCCAATTATTTATCGAGCAAGCAGCACAAAATTTAGGACTCGCTGCGCTCTCCTCGTCGTCGTGTTAGCTGTGAGTGCAAACGCCAAACTTGTCAAGGCAAGGAAGGGACGAGTGTACTTGGAAGAAATGGAAGAAAGTGAAGAGAAGCCGAGTGGAGGCCGGGACTATTCCCATGGTCTAAAGCTCTGTCATGGATATGCTGAGCATCACTGCTGTGTGCCAGGTGCGCTGGATGTGGTCTTGCAAACCATGCGCCAAGCTACATTAGCGAAGGACGCGGCAGTGGAAGCTAAACGTGCCCATTGAATTCGATGGCATTAACCAATGAAATGCACATGACGCAGTGCCTAGAAGGGTGTAATTCAACAAAACACTTGTGTTAAAAAAGAGTAGAAGAGAGGGGAGGTGTGGGGAGCAATGCAAGTCCATGAGGTGATTGATAATGATCGAAGGTGAAATTCCTCAAAATATTCACTGTCAAATGACCGGAGCTGTACTGTTGCCACTCCCACGACCTCAAACCACCGAATCCGGAAGCCACTTCATCTAGTGCTACTCTCATCATACCACTCAGTTTCATAGGTCTGCAGCACAGGCAACTCGGAATTCTGGCCACAAGTGAGGCAAATATATCCCAGCCGATGCAGCAGCTTTTGCCACTTCGATGGCAGTGTTGTTCATATTGTAACACGCGTTAGTGACATGCATACTGGGTGCTTGGGTATTACTCATCTCCTCTCGCTACCACCTGCCGCGTTCGAAGAGGAAGATAAGGTAGTTGAACCCGGCAGACTCACTCACACACACATGACCCTATCTGTTTCTGTGCGGCACCAACCAACACGACTAAGAGGACAAAAGAAGGCAATTGACAACGGCATGCACACATACGCGCAAACTGGAACAAATAGAGTGAAAAGAGTGCAGATGAAGCAGTAGGAAGAAAAGTGTGCTTTTTTACCGATTATTGCGGATCAGCAAGTAGAAGGGTCGTCTAAGAGCAAGGAAGATTGAAGTTGGCAATTAGACTGGCAGGTGGGAGATCGCCCAAACTCTGTGATAAGAATAAGAGCGGCGCGTTCTGGAGTCACCGAAATGGGATCAAGAAGGACGGTAAGGGAACGAAATGCAGGAAGCGCTTGTTTCTATAATCGGCTTGAAGTGAATGAAAGACGCACTAATGGCACGACATGATGCAAGACGCGGTACTCGAGAGAACATGGAGTTAGTTAAGAGAAGAAAAAGGGACTCGTTGAAGATGCTTTGGTGCGGAGCATGTGAGGGGAGGTTGAGGAGAAAGAGGTGTTTCAGGGTTATTCTACTACTGTGCAGCCTTCCTCCCTTCGTTCCTTCCTTTCTTCCTTCCTGACTACTCGGCATAAATGTTCCTGCACAAGGTGGTCAGTTAGAGGCATATCCTCCGCTCCTGCATGTCGCTTTTCTAACGATTCTTGCCACATAGCCAACGGCAGAGACCTCAGTTCAAAGTGTGCTCATCATCAGTGCAATCAACAGTTATTAACTGCTATCCTGTGGTAGCAAAATGTGTTTGCAGCCGTCACAACTGATTTCTGGTCAGCAACGCTTCATTTCGCACTGGAATATCTCCTCCGCTAATTAATCGTTACGCACCTCTCCGCCCTCAGACTTCCCACGCCACCCACTTACTCACACCCGAAAGAGAAGAAAGAGCCCGCAGTACCTGGTCAAAATGGGGTCGTGATGCTTGCAGTTTTATTGCCGAAGTGCAGATGTCAAGTGGGTGAGTTAGGGGGTTAAGTACATGCACCTACGATCCCAGTGCTAAAGATACTGATGTATCCACATTCGTTTGGTCGACCTTACTGTGTAGCGATAAAAGTCAGTTAGTAGTTAACCCAACTAGATTCAAGTCATCCAACTTTGGGATACTTATAAGTGAATAGTGCTGCATTTATGCCGGCTTTGTCAATCAGTTAAAGCTTTTGGAATGCATCATCGTCACAAATCGTGTAAAAGCATCGAGCGATGACACATCGAGCCTCTGGATGGTTAGCAACCAGTCATCAAAAATTAACAAATGAGAAATACAAATCCGGCAGCTGCTCTTTGCTTCATCGCTTTAGCCATCAGCGCTAACGCCTGGGCAGTTAAGGTGGAGGGGAGGCAGGTGCACCTAGAGGACAGGGAAGACCACAAATGAAGAATGTAGGATGCAAGAATAAATGGAGATGCATGCGCTTGGAAGACAGGAAGGACGATAACCACAAGATTGGAGGCAGCAAGAAGGATGCACAACGCTGGCACATGGAAGACATCGAGGGCGATTAAGCGATGATGGATGAGAGGCCAAGAACGAGACACACATGTCCTCAAAAGACATGCAAGACGATGTTTTAAAGCGTAGAGATGACAGGAATAACAAGGAACACGTTAAGCTGGAAGATGAGAATGCCGATTAATTTTGGCCCAGACGTGCCACGAATGAGGAAGATGACAATTGCCCTGAGGATGCTTATTGACTACCCTGCTTCAACCCCATCAGACCACATTTACACCTTCTTGAACATAAGCCTGTTCTTCCACTTTACAATAGTCATCTTTAAGTAAGCAAAGAAACCATCGAGGCGACTTTGATCTCGTCACAGATGCCTCAACTGCCTTTGTGGCATGTTGCTATCTCCACGCATGCGTTCATGCGGTGCACGTGGATGTTTGTAATGCGTAGGGGAAGGAGGGTGGTAAGTGCTCTGCTGAAGCTGCTTCCGGAGATAGTGAAGTGGTTGTACGTGTGGATGTGCTAAGGAATGGATGCATGTTCAGATGCATGGGCGGAGGAAGAAGTGAGGGGGGTAGGACATAGATGGTGGATGCGTGGATTGATTCGCTGCCATGTTCTTTTCATCGCGTGCAAATGTAATTAGCTAGTTACCATTATTGAACGCCATTTCAGCCCTCAGGAATTAACACCGCCAGACTTAGCAGCTTAAGTCCTAACAACTGTTTCCCAGGGTAGTCGTCCTGACTGCCAGAAAGCAGAGCCAGCCTGAAATATCGCAAGGAGTAGAGGTGCTCAGCTGTGAGTGTAATTTGCTGCTCGAGTGATGCCTGGAAGAGCAGCAGGAAATGCAGAGGTATTTTGATGAGTGAGCTTGTGAGTGGAGGGGTGCCAACTCCATGCCTTCTGAGCATCGTGGAGAGAGACAGCCAAGCATGCCAAAAATCAGCTGCTATTCGACTATGCTGCGTGCACATATCACATGGTTCATGCACATACGTCTACACGAAGCCCACATACACCTACGAATCCACGTTGGCTCCTCACACGTTCACACACTCGTCCCTATTCTTTCACAACATTCTCCATCACTGCTTACCTTCATCTAACACTTGAATTTTTTTCTCAACCTACCTTGGATGCAGATGCAGCTGGATTAAGCGAAATTGCTAACTGCTCCTTTTGGCGATTCGTGGTGCGTGATACGCATTTGATTGAAAGAGAAATTTAAAGTGGGATGAAGTGGATGAGAAATGATAGAGGATGTTGTGGATACAGAGTTGAGTAGGCGAACGCGTGCGAGGCCGACGTGGCCTTGCAGGCGTACCTTATCTTAATGTTGACGCAATTGCATAGGCCATGCAATGTGTGACACACTGTGGCGAAATGGCAATCGATGGTTGGCATGCTTGACCGCCTCTCTCCACAGTGCCCACAAAGCATGGAACTGGCACCCATCCACCCACCACCCACAAATTCACTGATCATAGTTCATCTTCTCTCCTTACTGCACGACAAATGACTTCGTGTTGAGAGGTGCGGAAGCAATTCGGATCGCTGGCATGGTTGGCCGCAGTAGTCATTAAAAGTAAACACTTCAGCATAGGCTTTTACATTTTGGTACTGCCCTTCAACATCCACCACTGAGGAGTGGGTGGGATGAGACTGTTGGCAACCAGCATGAAGAGGAGGATGGTTTCCTCAAAAGTGGAATGGTCAATGCAGAGTTAACATTAACATCATTCATCCAGCTATCCCGTATCCACCTGTCCACCCACAAATCCATTCATTCACACATCCACCTTTCCATCCGTCATCAAGCTATCCACACGTCCACTAAATGAGGCAAAGTCCTGCACGTCCGTGGACGCATTCTAGCGTGGTGGTAGAGTTGATTTAAGTGAGCGTCTCTGCCGTCACTCTCAGCATCCTTTCAAATGACAAGAGCCAACAAGGTGGGCACTGACAACTGCACCATCGACAACATGTGGTCGACGAGCAAGGCAGGTGTAGACTTATCAGTGACTCATGGTCCGACGGTTTTGCGGTCCATTCAGGCCTCCACGGCGGCGTCGTACACTGTGCGGATAGAGCTGAGGCAGGTGGGAAGGATGCAAAGTGGGTGAAGGCAGTGGGCGAACTCAACCATGTCCAGTTTGGTGGTCATGTGACACACGCAAGCGGTACGAAAGTGTCGGCGCGATGATCTGAAACACACGAGAGGCGATTTCAATGCATGAATGGGGCCTATTGAGGCGACTTATGGAAAGGAGGAGGGTAGAGGAGAGGAGAGAGACGAGGGTAGACCAGAATCAAACTGGCAAGTGCCTAACACCACTTCGATGACCCCCGCAGCTGCATCACACATAGCCCAACACAGATTTGTCGCGTGTTCCCATATCCACTCCACTGCCCTGGTACGGTCGCCCTACACCGCCTTGTTGTCCTCGTTTGTGCGCCAATCAGATATGAATGCGATGCGCAATGTGGTGTTGAAGGCGATCCCAATGAGGGCCGACAAGGAGTCGGCACAACACCAGCCGCAATCTCCCTACTCATCCACTCATCAGCTACGACACCCCTTACCCACCCAAGGCTTGGGGGCTATGCTGCTGCCATTAGAGACAGGCCACGTACATGACACTGATAGCTTTGTGTTTGTGTGCTCAGCGTATGTGATGGCGTCGCGGATGAAATTGTGCTATTTGGAGAAGAGAGACAGGCATCCTTCAAAGGGGACTAGGAATTGATCAGTGAATGGCGTGGTGTAGATGAGGAGAGGGAGCTTGCCTCTCGGTTAGAATTTCATCTGCAGTCATTCGTGCCCAATGCAGGTTGTGGATGAGCTTCTGATGTGAGCCAAACAAAGATTGACAAAGACATTATGCTGAGCTCCACCATAGAGGCAAACATGAAGACAGACAGAACGACAAATGGACAGGTGGATAAACAGTCAAGACAGTCCTAACGTTGTTTGAGATGTACTGAAAAAGCCTTCTATGTGCTATGCTTTTTATCCTCGCCTTAGCGATTAACTGGATTCCCCGCTTAATGAGGTGTACAGGAGCCGGGTTCGGACATATGCTCGCCAAATCTACTGCATTATTGCTACTCACAGTCAGAGTGCTGCATTGCACTCACTGTCACCTGGTCACTCTAGAGTTACCTTCCTTCATAATGCCATCGACACGAATACATTGCTAGGGATGCATCTTACATTTAGATGAGCTACAATAATTAGGATCTCTTTGTGATTGGCCGATTTACATTTATATAAGTGCTGTTCCTCACTTCTTTTATGAAATCACTTAGAAAAGCGAGGAAGTCGGAGGTGGTGTGGTAGGAGGCGATAGTGGTTGCATCAGTGGAAGTCGACACCATGAAGGTAGTGGGCATCAAGACGGGTAAAGGCATTAATAGAGCCTAATCGACTACCAGACAGAAGGGAATACACACACCGGCATGGCTTGCAACACCATTTGATGCCCCCTAGAGAGCGCATATTCTATCTACGTCTCTCCGATGTTACTATTTCAGGCAGCAAACTCCACAATATTCATTTATTTTGCGGCAGGAGAAAATCGCGTGCAAAAATGATTCTTTTGCATAAACAGCAGACCCAGGGTGGGAGGAGGTTTCTTGTATTTGTAGGAGCGAAACAGGCTAAATACAGACATCGGCGCAGGTCCCTCAATCAGAAAGCCTTGTTCAGGTTTCAATTCAAACTGATGATGGAATGCTTCGTTGCATGATGGAGAAAAGGGAAAGCGAACTAAGGACCAAACAAAGCACGACCTCAACATAATTTACCTGATTTAGGCAAAATGGCGATCTCTCACACTGCTCAGTGAAGCGAAGAATTTGGGCACGTGGGATAGTTTCTGCTTATCGAACTGTTGTCTCTATGCATAGTTTGATGCGCAGAAAAGAGCTTCCGGCTTTGTGTCCGTGCCTAGCAAAGTGCTTCGGAGGCAATCAAGCATGCCTAGAAGTTCAATTACACCGATCATTACGGCCTTTGTACATGGATCCACTTGTTGGACGACGTTGCGTAGGGGATGATATGGCTTAGAAGTACATGCTTTGGCCCAGTCACACGTTCACCTGATGACGTCCATGCTTCCACATCATTCTCTATCATTTCTCATCTTCAACTCACACCTCCATTTATCTCGCAGTTTAAATTGGGCGCAGATGTAGCTGGTGACTTGAGTTCTGCATTCGTCACTGGTTGATTTGATGTTGGTTGTCAGAACACACGCACTGCCACACCCACCAAACGCGCGAATTCCAATTCGGTCCCACATGTGACTCTCAAATGTAGCACTCTACGTCGCAATCGGCGTAGTACTAGGCCGAAGTGGCGTGAACGAATGCACCACACACTACTGCACAGAAGGACCATGAGGCAGTGAGCATGGTGCGAAGGCCGTGCCGCGAAGCGAAGGCGCAGTCTGCAGAGATTGAACACGCAGTCAAACAAAGAGCTGCCAGGCTATAGAGCACAATCCCCTTTCGACCCATTGAGATGCAATCCTTTGGGAATGAAGTATTGCAGCATGAGGCCTTTAGGCCTTTGTAGCCCAGTATCTGAAGTGTGCTACTTTCTGCCTGAGTTGCCACATACCCACACCGAATGGTGATTCACATCTCACTCATGGCCAGGTATCCATTCAAATCGACCCCTAGTACTTCTCAGCTTGTCTCTTGATTTCAACGAAGTTACTGGGCGATGTTGAGGACGTGGGAGAGGGATGTGACCCGTGTCTTCATTGCGAGTGAGTGGTCCAAATGCCAGCGATCCGCCAGCCACTTCATTAGTAGGCAGATTCGAGGACCAGGAAGGGTGACCTAATCGATCAGCGTGCGTGTGTGAGCCTAGCTGTGGGCTGGTGCAGACTGGGCTTGAATGTGCGTTTATGTGTGTGTGGCTGTGTGTGCGTATTGGATGTAGGTCTAAGTGCGAGCGCCATTTTGATGAAATCAGTCACACATCTGGCTCAGTTGATTGTTCTTACTGGTGACTGATTGATATTGGGCTTGGAGTGAGTCTTGCCGCAATGAAAGTGCCCTCTACTCAATGACCAGGCAGCTATGACGGGCGACCAAGTGAGCGGCAATTCCAAGCGCATTCCCACAAGCAGCGTAGCAGACGAAAGCTTCTCCGAATTTGAACCGCAAGGCCTTTCTGGATGTAAAGGTGACTCCGCAATGGCAGTGCAGTCCTCAACCCATCTGCAGGGTAAATATGAGCTAAGTAAACATGTTGTCCATTTGTACTTCCAGGAGCAACCCCTTTGTGCATCCATGAGAGAGAAGTAAGATGTAAAGAATTTTGTTTGCTATCAGGCACTCATTTACTGCATTTGCTTTGGTTATTGAGACTAGAGGCGGATGGTTGTCAGATCGACCGTTCTGCAGAGTAAGGAAGTCAGCAATAGGAATTGACAGCGTGTTAGGCCAATGCAAGCACTGAGCTTCAATGCTAGGAGAGGGTGAATAATTTGGTGAGATGCATAGACACTGGGTGTTTTCTGCAGCGAAGAAATCAGGAGGACAAAAGCCACCCACCACCACGACTTAGTGTCTAGCACGATCTACTCAACAATTTGTGACATGATACAGGTGGACTCAGAGGCTCATTGGCATCTGTTGATGCAGTGCATCTCAGTCTCCCTCTTGTCTAACCACAAGGGTATGGCCAGTGGTCAATAACTTACCATGCGAACATTGAGGGTGGAGATTCGCCTCTCGTTAGCCTTTCCCTCATCCCTTTCTCCATTGGCTGACCAAAACGATTAGCAAGAAAGCCAACTACGTGACTGAAAACGGAAAATTAACAGGAGAAGGGAATGTCGTGCATTACGTATTGTCAAATGAAAAGGAAAGCGTTTTGTGAGTAGATAGCTGGAATGCACTCACCAACATCTGTCGCCTTCGTCTGTCTATCAGGCGTGCTACTGAAATCATAAAGTAGGAACCGCATGACGCGTCACGATTTCTTTGCGCACGCAGTGGGTGCCAATGTTATGAGCACTAAGTGTTCCATTTCCATCACGTGATGTTTGACGTTTTTGGTAAAGTAATTTGTTTAGTTTAAAAGCGTTTGAAACGAATTTGACAATCGGCGTTTGCGTGAGTGGACTTACATCCAGTCGCGTTGGAAAGGCGGGACATTGAGGGGGTAGAAGATGCAATGTGGGGGTCTTGATTTCATTGTGTGAAATATGCGGTTTTGCGCACGCGCCTCCGATCCCATTGATGGAGACACTGGTGCATTCATGCTCGTTTGCTTGACCATGTCATTACACCGCTTGCCAGCACATCCGACGTCTGCTTCCTTGTGTGTACGATAGTGGGTCAACCTCCAGCTCGTTCTGCGACACTCGTAGATTAAGGCGAAATAGAGCATTTCAGCATCCCCGATCACATTTGAGGTTGGACAAGCACCCTTTTACTTGCAGGAATGGGCTACAAAACCATATCCTCATCTTCCTATGCAAATGCTTCACCGCTGTTTTGTGAGTAGCCTGCATTTGTAATAAAATGGAAACGTGGAGGTCACATCAACTTGATGTCAAAATGAGTCTCTAATGTTTTCATTACGAAAATTGCTGCGAATTGGGTTAGCAGCCGCACAATTTAGTCTTTTCTCATAGGTTGGTTAACGGGGGTGGCAGGGCCCAGGGACCAGCCCATCCACCGCAGGCAATGGGGTAAACAAAGTAGGTACCACCGTGTGTAAAATGGACCGCCTCCCCACTCAGCATCACTCGAAGGTGTGTCATCAACAGCCAGGACTAGGCATTCATTCAAAATGGAGTCCTTTTCGTAAGAATTGCACTGCCAGACGACTTACCCGATGCTTCCTCCATCATTTACTGCAAGTGGGTTGTGTTTTATAGCCAACTACTTAAACAATTACATGCAGCAATATCAGTGGATGGAATAATTGGTGCTTGGAACTAGGTCGATGTCGAGCAATTCCAATTTCAATGCCGACTTTATTAGCATGAACGAGAATGATGCAAACAGGCATTGAAGAAGAGGTAGAATTCGGTGCACATGTGCATGAGGGTGACGGCGCGCAGCAGGGACTCCTATCCGTCGTCAGCTTCGTTATTTCTGCGTCACTTTGCATCGTCCACGACGCCTTTTAAGTGCATCTGCATGTTAACAGTCTTGAGTCATTCAAGCTCTTGCCAATTGTCCTCCATATCTTTGAATGCACGCGTCTTTAACATCTGTCCATATATCTGTCCACGCATCTATTCCGTCGCACATCCACACATCCACAATTTTACCATCCCTAACAGCAAAATCTGCAAACTCACGAGGCTGCTTCCATTATGCATGCCACTGAGGTCATTAAGTAGGCACCGCATGATGAGTTTCAACGTCCTGAGTAAGTTTTGCACCACCTGCTTTCTGAGGTTTCTTCTTTCAGTGTTTGTGCTGTTAGCCAGCGATGGATGCCTATGTCAACAGACCCACATGTCTCATTTCTGATACCTGCTTAATGACACAATGCGTCTGCTCTAAAAGCGTTTAGAGCCGGCTTAATAAATGGTTGTTTGTGTGAGTGAGTGAGTGGGCTTGCATGCAGTCGAGTTGCAAAGACGGCGCAGCTCGGGCATAAGGGAAGCAACGTGAGCGTCTTCACTGCTGACGTGCAGACGCCAACTGGATGAAATTTGAGGTTGGGCACATGGGCCCTCCACCTCAGTGATGGAGACACTGCGCAGCCATATTCGCTTCATTAGCCTTCGGCATTGCGCCGCTTGCCAACACATTTGAAGTGTGTCTGTTTGTAGGCGCGTGACAGCGGGTCAATCGCCAGATCGCTCTGGAAGGCTTAGAGGTTGCAGTGGGAATGGAACGTTCGGCACGTGGATTCTTGATAGGTGAACGACTAGTCCTTTTTGCGAAAAAAATTCATGCGATGATGTCGCTTTAGCGAATGTAAAGAGTTTATCCGAAAGTAAGTAGTAGCAATGCAAGTGGCTACTATCGGTGGGTTTGTACCTCACATTACTGCACGTCAGTTAGAATATTCAGATCACTAGATTTACGACGTTCGGCTCCGTCAAAATGGAAACTAAATCACATTGTAGTTGTCACGGATTCGCTCATCAATTGAGTCGTTGGAACCCAACTTACTGTCATTGTGTTGTCTTCCCACACGAAATGCGAGCATCCTCAGAATTGGTAGCCCAGGCGTTGGTAACTCCCTTCCAGGACATTTATTTGCTCAGCTCCGCCTGCGAGTGCCAGCGCGAGTGATGCCTCGAAGTGAAATGAAACATGTCGGTGGGCAGCAGAGTTGGAAGCCTCGAGGAACGTAGTCTGTCGGTCGCGGCACTGACCCCGCTGAGATGAAGGAGCTCACATGGTCAGCCTACTTCAAATACCCTTTGCTTGCTGTTGATTGACTGCACAACCATATCCGCATCGCACCTATCACCACTGCCATTGCATTGCCTCACTGCTTGCTCTGCATTCGAAATGATTTTAATGGAGGACTGCAGTTCTGTCTTCCTCGTGTCATTTGCTTTTGTTGGTGAGAGGGAGAGTGGGCATTACTGCTTTGTGATTTGGTAGGTAATGTTACGATCTGCCTGCCTGACAAAACACTCCTCCCCTTCTCCTTCGGCATTTCATCCCTTTGTGAAGTTGGTCCTACTTCGCATTTATCGAGTCTCAAGTAGTGTGTGCTCCAGTCAGCCTCACCTCTCCACTGATGTCCAACTCACTCCACACCCTCTTCTACCCCAGCTTACCGTGGTCTCTGAGGAGAGGAAAAGGAGTGGTGATGCAACTAGCCGAAGGAGGTGGGCTATTTTGACCTACACATTCTCTTGTGGAAGCCATCGACACAATGGCGTTGGGAGCGGTGGTAACCTACTGCCACTGTAAATTAGGCAGCCAGATGTGTTGGGTCCCGCTCACAGAACGGCCATCTGCGCTACGGACACTGTCATTACCTCAGCTTTGACATCAACCCCACCAATCACCCACAGCCAGTAGAAGCTCCTTCCGTTCCAACTTTTCAGACGCGTTGATTGAGAATGAGGAAGTTGGTTTGAAGAAAGGAGAATAGCGAGCCCATCTTCCGAAGAAGGGAGTAACTACGGCTCCGTCCACCCATCCACTCAGCATAGAAGTTGTTGGTGAACAAGCACATTAGCTTAATGAATTCAAAACAGCCACGCTTGCGTCCCAAATTCTTGTGTTGCATGCCGGACACATGAGTGTTACATGCATGTGATGTCGATATTGTTAATGCTAGCTGCGCTATATCATGTAGCGCATTCAGGTTGACCGAAAGTGCCCGTAGGAGGTGGATGAGAGGTGACCTGCATAAAAGAGTGATGTCCTTCCTTCTTGAGGACTTTCCTTGATTGGCGAGTGAATTACTCATGACAACCGAGGGCAGGTCTTGCCATATCTGATCAACTGAACACCCAGAGCAACTAAATCAAAGCCTCCTAGCAGGCTGTCAACAGTTCTGTGAGCAGCTACCGCTCACGAAGACGCTTTCCGTGGAAGGGTATGCGACGTGATTTTGTCCCACCTGCCTATCAAACGTTGCCTTACCCCTCCTCCACACCTCTTCCATTTTTACACACCGGAAATTCGCTCGTTTTCGTTTTAGGTAACTCCGCCGGTTATGAATGGACCTGATGCATGAAAATTGACTATCAGATGGGGTTGCAGGGACGAAAACTGGCGAAGTTGGCAGCCTCCTTTCCGCAAAGCAGAATAGGCAGTTGTGTGCTACTCATTTTAATGCCTGGAAAATGACAAATTGATTGGCGAGGAAGCCAATTCCCTCGATTATTTGCTGCCATTTGAAAACAAAAAGTGTTTTGTGAGTGAATAAGTTAAATGCAGCCGCCAATGTCTGCCGCCTTCTTTTAGCGCTGAAGCGCGCTTCTGAGTTCATTAAGTGGGCACTTCTTGATCAGTTGCAATTTTCTGCGTAATTTGTGCCTGCGTGCTTCATGAATGAGATGCACTTTGTGGTGTACCCTAACTACAGCCTAGGCGCTGTTAAAAAGCATTTGAGTGGTGGAAGGAGGGATGGATGGATAGATGGATGGATGGATAGATGGATGGATGGATGGATGGATGGATGGATGGATGGATGGATGGATGGATGGATGGATGGATGGATGGATGGATGGATGGATGGATGGATGGATGGATGGATGGATGGATGGATGGATGGATGGGTAATTTGGGTGCATGGACGAAACGAGGAATGAACAGTAAGTGTAAGGATGGGTGGATGAAGTAATTAATGCCTGTTGGATATGCAGGTGATCGGTGACTGGATGGAGGAATACAGAATTAATGCTGGCTTGAATACAAGGTGAAGTTGCAAGGCTCAGTTTCGGAATCATGAATAATTAGTTGATGAACTGTTGGGTGAGGGAAGGGAGAGAGGTGGGGTAACGGATGGAAGGATAATTTAAATTCCGCAAATTCACTTCTGCACCCTCGCTAACACTCCTCTCAACACCCTTCTGCAAGTAAATTGCTCTTGACCCCAATCCTCATGCCCTCCAGACTACTTGAGTGCCACTGCGTCGATTGCGTCTTCCACTGCCCTTCCGCACTGCCTTACTTATCTTTTGCGTCGTCTTGTCGTCCTTCCTACAGTTCTAGCCCATGCCGCATGTCCCTATCCCCTTCATCTCCTCCATCGGCTTCACTTTCTCCTTCTCTTCACATATTGTTGTCAAAATCTGCTGTCTTCGCCTTCACCAGCACCGGCGTGGTGACAATTGAGGAGGACATCGGGGACATTCATATCACATTTTACTATGAAGCTGATTGTGATAGCAATGAGTGAAGGGTCATGCACCTCTCCGCGGTGTCTAGCTGCTCCATTCTTAACGCATCCAACAACGACGATGGTTAGGGACATAAGGTGGTCATGTTGCGCCAATAATTACGTGGACAAAGGGCTACGGTCGATGGTGAGAGAAGCTTGCTGTGGAAGGTGAAAGACTGGAGGAATATTACTGGCAAATGAAATGGATGTAGGGCCAAAAGATGCAAAACTAGGGAAATGATTGCACCAAAAATGGTTTCAATGACGAGAGGTGTGAATGGAAGGCATATAAACGGAAGGATGGATGAAGGAAGAAACTGACGGATGGCTGTATGAAGATGGGACAAATGATAGATAAGTAGAATGCTGGGTGAACGGAGGACAAAAGATAGGTAGAGACGGGAGAGAGATGAAGAAGGAAGGTGCAGTGATGGACGCATGCTGGAATGAAGGGAGGGTGGATAAGATGATGGGAGGGAGAATGGAGAACGGGATGGGCTGTTTGATAGGTGAAATGTGAGTGGATGGATGCCGACTGCATGACTTCAGGGCACCATGGGTAGAGGCAGCCAAGCATGCCAAGCATCAATTGCTCTTTCACCATGCTGCGTGCACACATCGCATGGTCTGTGTACACACGCCTTCACCAAGCCAACGGACACATACCAGTCCCTGTTGGCTTCTCACACGTTCTCCCACTGACCTCAACGCTTCTACAACGATCTCCATCATTCCTCATCTTTGTCCACCCTCCACTTCCTCTTCCGAATTCACTTGGGTGCAGATGCAGATTTCAATGCATCATCGAACGTGTCTTGAAAAGTGAGGGAATTCAAGAGCTTAGTATTTTAATGTGTAGCATTTGACGGTGCACCTCACGAACGCCCAGGAATCAAGGTTGGCTTCTTCACATTTTTTATTACTGACCTCTATGCTTTCACAACCTTGTTCAATTTCACCTTCATCCCAATTCCTAATTATTTTTCCCCCAGTTTAACTTTGGTACAGATGTGGCGGCCGACTTGGGGTCTGCATTCATCACTGATGAAGAGGAGGTTAATTTGCTGACTGAAGTGGAAAGCAGTTTATGTAAAACGGACCTCTCACCATTTCTGCAATGAACGCCTCAAAGCCTCTGCATCGAATCTACAAACACCACAACTGGCAACTATGCATTCATCCATTTCACCATCGCAAGCCCACTTACGCTCGTGCTTGCAGTGCCTGAGTGAGCTTGCATACAAGTCCGTGCAAGTCACCTACTCACCTATCGCAGCTCATCCCGAAGGAGACAGAAACTGCCGAAAGAGGCCGTGGGCAGACACTAGCTCTGCGTCGGCAGGCGTTCTTATCAGAGAACCCCAACGCAATCAAATAAACGACCCAATAGTGTGTGTGTGGTTCCACTGTGTGCGTGTGAATGCGCCATTCGCTTCGTAGGTTGAGAGCAGACCATTCCACTCGCTTACATCACTTTACTGCATGCTTATAGGCCCATATGTGCAGGTCGTAATTACAGGACCCATCTTCTTCTGGAGGATCGTGTCCCTTTTACTCTGCTTCATACGAGGCAAAACCGATAAGGCCTGTCGCATAGACTTCCCCATCACCCACGCAAAAGTGAATGTCAAGGCGGCTCCCTGCTTTATCAGCTCTGGCTATAGGTGTAGTCTTGACCTAAATTGGCAGACTTCAAAGAGCCACCTTAAACTATGTTCTCGCATTTTGGAATGCTGGCTGCTCATTCACGGAGCTTCCCTCCTCAGACCTCAATCGTCCACTCTTTCCTTTGCTATCCCGCTTATGCGCTTCGAGTCTAATAACGATGGCTGCTTTCCAGGATTAAGTAGTTCTTTGCATGTGTGTGCGTGCGTGCGTGCGTGTGTGTGTTTGTGTGAAGTGAGACTAGGTGGAAAAGAGCACCGACCCTACTCTCACAGTCCACTCGGCCTTATTTCTCGTCCTATGGAGGACGAGTTGATATTACTAGCAGGCGGACACACTTATTATCTCAGCCACCCACTCACAGGAGTTTCCGCTTAAGCGGTCACAAATCTCGGTGTCACTGACACTCTCACCTCCTACTAGCATCGAGTGGAGCAAACTGCTCTTGCGACTTGGACTATCAACCACCGCCCAGCCTCAACCGCTTGTCAATAAAAACTGTCTTACGCGTTTACAGCTCACACACTGAATGTCATACCAACGCTCATTTAACAGGCCGTCATTCTCGTTCATTGAAGCATTTGTAAGTTCTGCAAGTGCAAGCTTGGTATGGCTTTGTTGCCATGGCGATGCGCTGACGCACTCGTATCTGTGTTACGTGTTTGCAGCTTTGCGATGTCCTGCTCCGAGTCTACGCATCATACCTGCATCACAAATCATTGAGAACGTCAAAAACAGTCAAACAGCTGGACACGCCAGAAAATGTGTTCATATTGGAGCAATAAGTCGTCTAGGTTGCAGAAAAGAGCAAAGTGACTTTTACTCGATCGACAGGTTTTTCCAAGCAACCGACGATTGCGTGGGATCGGAGGAGCGACTAAACATGCGCGGTACTTTCCATTGGTGGGATCGAATTTTGGTTGCAGTTTTAGCCACACAATTCTCAGCAAGGAAATATCACAGCTGCACCCAGATTTGGTAACATGAACAAGGCCGCATACAGTCTAGATGGGTAATAATTAATGTAATGGTGACTTGTTACATTTGAGTAGGGAAGTTGAAGGCTGGCTCTTTTTCACCCCAACTTTGATCACTACCAATTACATGGCTTATATGTGCTAAAACTATCACGAATTTGCATACATCCCTCAAAATCATTCGCCTTGATTAAGAAAATGAAAGCTATCCAGCACATGTGTGCGAGCACAGTGCCAGTCGCAGTGAACGAGGCACACGAAAAGCAAGGCAGTGAGTCAATTTCCAAAAAGTTTTACGGACTATTAAATTGCTTTTCCTTCGTAGCTCAATTGGCATGATCTGAGAACCTGGGCAAGCAAACCTGTTCACCTCAAGTGTGTTAGCTGGATGATGGTGATATAAGGCACATGGAGTGATATGTGGCCTGATCTGATTAGGATGGCCAAGTGCGTTGTGGCTTTGCTGTTTCTTTCCCAAGTCACATGCCTGTGACAAGAACTCAGGCTAGTAAGTCCACTTGTCATGCGTATGTGATGCTGGAGATTGTTCATTATCCAGGTAAAGTCGATATGCTGCTCCTAGTTTTCCTCTACCTACACTTCACGCCCATTTAGCTACACAATGTGAAGTCTTGTTGCAATAAATCATGATGAGCTGAAACACTGCCAAGCAGTTTATATCTACCCACCGCCAGACCTCCCCTCCTTCATGGCAGCAAAAGTACTGCTTCGAACTAAGTGGACTCCTAAATATGACCCTAGAACGCGCACTGACTCGACGACCAAAAGCTTACATAAATGAATTTTCCACTCACCTGGAGGCTTGCTTCACAGTTGACTGAAATATTTTAAATGGCATTTTGAGCTTGCATACTATATGCCGACCGACGACAATGCCCGGTAATAGGTCAATCAGCTCATTTTGATAGTCAGTTTCACACTTTTTTAGCATTTCCATAAGCTGAGACATCGCTTGGTAACCCCTCAGGAAAAGATCTTCCGTTATAGGCGCAGATGTCTCACAAACCACTGAGGCGGGGTGCGTCCGCCCTCCGAAATAAGCTGGTGAAGGCCGATTGGCCTCCGCTGAGTCGGCCTCGGTTTGAGCTACGTGGATGATCAGTAGTAGACCGAGAAGAGGCATTACTCAACTGTGGTTTTGAATCCATTGAGTGGACGAATGAGCGAAGACCCTGCTTAGGACTCACTCACATTTGAAAGCCTTAATAATTCAAGGGAACACAGGAGCAATGAAAGCACTAAGGAAAAGATGCATGTTTGCACTTCACGAGCAAGAAGAAGGAATTTGTGGGAGGTATAAATTGGGTTATTTATCTCAAACAAGTGAGTAGATGGTAAACGAAAGACAAATAATCCAATTGAAAAAGGAGGAATCGAACAACGTAGTTGGAATTTGTCCACAATGGCAGCAGTAGTGATATGAATGGATGGGCCAAAAGCACTGCCATAGTCAACGTGGGCACCTCTGAAATGGTTGAGCTGAGTTCGATTGGGCAGCCAAACTGCCCACAATGCTGTCGAATGATCTTGGATTTGGAATTCTTA
>CM010315.2:3077576-3259854 GCA_001923025.3 Taenia multiceps | reverse complement strand
CACCAAAGCCTCTGCGTCGGTTCCTACAATCACCGCAGCTGGTAGCATGCATCACCCATATCAACCGCTCCATCCCCATCCACTTTTGTGGTCAGTGCCCGCCAGCATCGCAGCTGATCAAACCAAGTGAGAGGAACGCACAAGAGAGGGTGGGGTGAAGGCTGTTGCACCAGAGACCACAACGCAATCGCTCCGACGATCCAGCAATGCGTGGGTTCCACGGTGTGCGTGTGAATGCGCCAGGTAGCCTCGCAGGTCAGGAGTAGGCCACTCTATGGCCACATCACTAGACTTCATGCATATAAGCACACGCGTGCGGGTGTTAACCAAGTTGTGTCTTTTCCAGAGGAGCAGGAGAGATGTCCCTTCCACTCTGCTTCATGCTCTTGGCAGCTTTACTCCTCCCCGGCGCTTTCACCCTCACAGCAGGTAAGACGCATTCACATGCTTCACTGTTATCACACCTGGGTGCATGCATCTAGCAGATGAGCGTTTTCGCCAACTTATTCAATCGGTCAGCGTGGCACGTGTTTCTCAACACACGAATGCCAAAGGATGCTAGAAGTGACTTCTCTGCTTCCACTCCCTTGTACCGCCTCAAATCACACCACCTCACATTCCATCCTAGCAAGGTCACATTGACCTGGTGCCAATGAGTAGACACTTTCATTTCCCCGCGCTGTCCAATGCCTCATAGTATTTCACCCGATCCATCAGTGAGTGGGGCGATAGACGCGGGTTTCTCATGCATTCGTCCTGATGCTTGAGCAGTATGCTTCCACCGCACTTAAATGGGGGCGCGTGGAGCGTACTGGGGCAAATGCAGCTCTATTACTCGCCCCATACTAATGCACACATTCGCATGCATTTTCGTTTATGCAGGACGTGAGGCCAACGGGTTCGTAAAAGTGGAGATAATCGACCCTCACAACGTGCGAGTGACTTGGCAACGGCCTGCCAAATTCGATGGCATTGTCGTTGGCTATCATGTCCGTTGTACAGCCAACGAGATTCTGAAAGAAGCTGCCTTCATTTTCCGAGGAACAAGTCACGTCTTCACGTTTCCGCAGTTAGTGAAAACCGCTGCTGCCACCGTTTGCGTTCGCATTTGGATGAATGGACCATATGCACGTGAGCACAGAATCTGCAGCGGTGAAGTGAGGGTAAGTACAGCCCTTTTCATTGCCATGGCTCTAGCACTTGCACGAACTTTCTCCCAAGCCTCTGCATTCCACCAACCCCTTCACCTACTCCGAGTATTGCACCTCAATGCTTGCGCATGCCCATCACGCTCTTTGTCCTTATTGCAGGCCGCATGACTCCGGAGAACGGTTGGCTTGACAACCACCCGCCTCTAGCCTCAAAAGACGTAGCGACTGTGGTGGACGACTGTTGAATGACAAATAAATTTTGGCACTTTACCCCACTCTCCTCGATGCTAACAGGGGCCCCATCTTGGTGTATGTGCTTGACAAACACTGCAAAAGACAACTTGTCTGTGGATCGCATCACAAAATGAGACGGAGAAAGAGAATCTTTGTGCCATGAGAGGCAATTGGACACGTAGGCTGGTTGGTGGGTGGGTGGTGGGTGGTGGGTGGTTGGTGGGCGCTGTGACCATTGTCGAGCATTGTTACAAGGCCAGCAGTTGCGCTCAGCATACACGGCACAGATGTGTAGTGTTCGAGCCCTCAGCGTGCCCCCAGCCCTTTATTGAGAGCAGAAGGCGAATCAAGGAGTAGTATGGATGGGTGATAAACGTAGACGACATTCTGTGAACCCATGAAAAGCCATTCATTGCCTAACAAATTAGCTTTGGTTATAGCCAGATTGCCGCAGGGGAAGAGCTGATGCGCGCATTTACAGGCACACACATCGACGGGCGGTGGAAAGAAGTGCCAATCGCACAACGACTTGCAAGCAAGCTTAGTGGAGATGTGGGATCAGGCCATGGTTGGGTGTGAATCAACACGCAGTGTGGGTACATAGCCACTTAGGCACGAAGTGTCATCCTGTCACTACTGGGCTATAGGGTTGCATACTCGCCACTAAGCAGAATACGGCACCCATTGAATCAATCAATCAATCAATCAATCTGATCACTCGGAGGCACCGCACTGCAGCATCTCATCCACGGAGGACTACGTATTTGTTAATGGAAAATAGAGAGTGCTTGGACACCTGACCCTCTGTTTGACCCTGTGCTCACTCTTGGGAGACTGGGCCTTCGCCAACTACATCTGCATCCGGAGTGTTTTGAGAGAGAAGTTGAAAGTGGGATAAAGAGGATGAGAAGTGAAAAGCTAGATGTGAGAGCACAGACCCATACACAGTAGGTGAACGCGTGAAAAGCCAAGGCGGACCATGTGATGCGTGCGCGCAGCATGATGAAATAGCGATTGATGCTTGGCATGCTTGACTGCCTATACCCACGGTGCCCAGCAGTCATGCAGTCGGCAATCATACACTCGCCAATCCCTTACTGTCTCCATCCACCCAGCATACGCCTATCAGTTTTCCTTTTTTCCTTCCTTTTATCTTCCTTTTTTCCTTCTTTCCTTTCTTCCTTACTCGTCCCCCATCCCTCATCCCTCTCCCCGTCTCTACCTCCCTCTCTTCCCTTCTCCATTCACCCCACATCCCACTCACCTTATGCGGCGCCCCATTTTCCTACATCCATCTACCCATTTCATCTCCCATCCATCCCTCCGTCCATGTGCCCTCCATTCACACTCTCTTCATGGAGGCATTTCGTGCAATCATTTTCCTCTTCCAGGCATCATTTTGCCCTACACTCACTATACTTGCCAGCAATACACCTCCTCTCCTTCACCATCCACTGCACTTCTCTCCAACCATCGACCATCGCCCCCTCACTCGCGGAATCATTGGCACAGCATGGCTACCTCATGCCTCCTTACCATCGTGATTGCAGAACGTGCTAAGAGAGGAGCTGGTGGACACTGCGGAGTGGCGCAGGACCCTCCACTTATCGTTGCCAGAATCACGGCATGAATGCTCCCGACGTCCCCTCAACTCCACCCACGTCAGTGCGCTGAAGGTGCAGATGGCAGATTGTGACGGCAGCAACGCGAAGGCGAGGGAGAGAACGGGGCCGATGAAGGAGGGAGGAGCACGAGGGACATGCAACATGGGCTAGAGCTGTGGGAAGGGCGGGAGGACGACGCAACAGATGAGCAGAGCAGTGCGCATTGGGAGTGGAAGATGGGATGGAGAATGAGGACTGATGCGATGATGACTTCTACTGACTCGGATGCGATAGAGATGTGGTCAAGCACGCGGCTGTGGTAGAAGGCGAGTATTTCCTCCCAGTAGGAGTAGACATGGACGAAGTGCCTACCGCTATTAACAGTTGGACCACTGGTGACGTATTGCCACCTAAACAACCTGGAGGGCATGTGCGTTGGGCTTGATAGCAATTCCATTGCGGGTGGGTGTAGAGAGGCGTCGTAGCAAAGGCGCAGACGTAAATTGGCGGAAGTTGAAATCATCCTTCCACCCGTTACCCCACCTTCCCTCCCCGCCCTCACCCAACCATGCATCTAATGATCATTCGTAATTACGCAACTGAGTATCACATACCCACCCTGTAGCCAAGCCTGCATTAATCCTGCTCTCCCCCGTCCAGTCACCGATCGATCGCCTACACATCAAACCTGCATTCATTCATTCATTCATCCATGCATCCATGCATCCATCCTTACACCTGCTATTCATCCATCTCTTCGTCCATGCACCCACCCACCCATCCATCCGCCCATCCATCCACCCATCCATCCACCCACCCATCCATCCACCCATCCATCCATCCATCCATCCATCCACCCACCCATCCATCCACCCATCCGTCCATCCATTCATCCATCAATTCGTCCATCACTCCCTCCACCCACCATTCAGATGCCTTCCCAATGAGCCTTGGCTGTTGTTGTGGTACTCCACAAAATGCACTTCTCTCATGCAGCACAGGGGCACAAATTATGTGGGAAGTGGGAACTCGTCACGTAGTGCCTGCTTAGTGTCTTCAGCAGTGCGCCTTGCAGATGGAGGAAGGCGACTGACGTTGGTGGCTGCATTCCAGTTATTCACTCACACACCACGTTTGCGTGCAAATGGCAACAAGCAGTCGATGAAGTTGGCCTCCCCTCCAACCAAGTGGCCATTTTGCAGGCATACAAATGAGTGGCACATGGCTGTCCTTCTGCTTTGCGGCAAGGAGGCTGGTGAAGTTGCCAGGTTTTGGTCCTCGTTGTAACGTCGCATCGTCAAATGTTAGGCACCAAGTCAAGTTCCAATCGACGCAGTTATCTACAACAAATGCAAGCGGATCCCTAGTGCGAAAGCGTGGAGGAAGAGGTGTGGGGACAGAGGACGGCAATGTTTGGCAATCAGACGGCACCAACTCACGTCGCACACCTCCCACGAAAAGCGACTTCGCGAGCAGTAGCTGTGTGCAGAGCTGTAGACGTCCTGCTAGAGGCCTTTGCTCGGGTTGATTTGGGTGCTTAGTTGTTCGAGTGTGGTGAGAACTGTCCTCGGTTGTCATAAGTAATGTGCGTGTCAATCGAATAATGCCCTAATGGGGGGAGGGATCCATCTTCTCCTATGAGTCTCATTCGATCCCCCCCTACTGGCAAACACAATCACTCTGCATCTGCTTCACGAGTTGGTGTAGCTGACATTAATAATAAATCGGAGGTCATCGACGTGTGACACTTACACAAGCTATGCAACCTAAACATTGAGGTATAAGCTTGGCGATTTTGAGTTCATCAAGCCAACGTGCTAGCTTAGTGTCAACTTTCAGGCTGAAAAGTTGGATAGGCGGATCCGTAGCTGCATCCTCCTTCAGTGGGTGGAGTTGCTGTTCCGCTTCCATCAAACCACCTTCCTCATGCCCTATCAACACGTCTGCATAAGTTGGTGGGGAAAAGAGCTCCTACGGTTGGTGGGTGATTGGTGGAGTTGATGCCAAAGCTATGGTGATGACAGTGTTCCTAACATGGGTGGCCGTTCTGCAGGCGGAAGCCAACGCATCTGGCTGCCTAACGTGTCCATTAATGTTGGTGGCATGAACCAATGAAATGCGCATGATGCACTTCTGTTAAGACGGTGTTTAGGGGAGGGAGGCGGAGGGAGGGGAGGGGGGGATGGGATGGGAGGGAGCGGTGTCAGGCCATTGGAGTGATCGAGGATGATTGAGGGTAGAATTCCTCAAAATGCTTAGTGTTCAACGACAGGAGGTGTCCACTTGTGACTCCCACATTCGCAGAATGCCGATTTCAGGAGCCATTTCACCTGGTGCTGCTTTCATCGCACCACTTCCTTCGACAGGTCACCATCTTCTGTTTCTGCTTTTCAGGCGACTTGGCAAACAAATCACCACCATCCGATGCGGCAGCTTTGCCATTTCGATGGACAGCGTTTGTCACATTGTTACACATCTGACTGAGTGCTATACTGGCGAAGGCGCTGAAGGAACGCCAGCATTGGACTGGCCGGTCACCCACTACCTCCCTACTCGCAGCCCGCTTTCCACTGGAAGAGAGCATGGATGACTACCTTGCCATTTGTTAATCAATGTCACCTTCTACCTTCCTGACTAAGCAGCCCTCCCTCCCTACCTCCCTCCCTTTCTCCCTTTGTCCCATTCTGCCTCCCTCCCTCCCTTCCAACCTACCTACCTACATACCTACATACCTACCTACCTACCTACCTACCTACCTACCTACCTACCAACCAATCAACCAACCAACCAACCAACCAACTAACCTACCTACCTACCTACCTACCTACCCACCTACCTATTTACCTACCTGCCTACCTACCTACCTACCTACCTACCTATTTACCTACCTACCTACCTGTTCACTTGCGCCCGCGTTTCATCCGTTCGAGAAGTCGGTCCCTCTTCGTTTTATTCAAATCTCAGTTGGTGCAAGTGCCAATCAGCCCACCCCTCCGTGGATGTATAAGTCACCCCACCCTCTTCAACTCCTTTTGGGTGAAGGTAATCACGTCAGCTCAGCGCCAGACCCATCCTCCCACAAACGCACTTGATGTCGCAGCTGCTGCCAGGTGTAGTCTTGACAGAGCTTTTGGGGATTGACAACTGTAGAGGTCAGTCAAAGAGGAGGAGGGGGTTGAGGAGAGTGTTCTGTGCTGTCCATACCTACATCATAATTCCTCCACCTTTCTTCCAGCTAATGAGACCTCTTTTCTTGTCATCACTCATGCCAAGCATTCACTACTCCGTCCCTTCCTGTGCAGGTCCAGCTCGCCTTTTCGTGTGCATCCATTCCACTCACATGACCTCATCCGATCTTCTTCGCGTTAAAGGGGCAATCGGATGCTGCCAAGCCGTGAGTAGCGTGTCATAGAGGCGCAAACACACGCCATGTGCACCAACAGTTGCTGGTTCGTGATAAGTAGAATGCGCTTTCCCATTCATGCCCCACGAAATGAGTTTGGTTGGGCAAAGATTTAGATTGACATTCACCTCTGTGCCTCTATGCAGTGCACTCGGATACAAACCTCCAAAATAATGCTCGTTTTGCAGTCAGTGCTGGCCAATAGCCCGAACAGAAGAAGGCGAAGAAGGAGAAGTGAGCACATGAAGCACATAAACACAACTAACGCATGAAATCGCAACGCGTCTTTCATTGCTTACTTGACAACCCAGTAGCAAGCTTTGCAGCAGGACGAAGGCGACAGGTGTTGTGGGCTGTATTCGAATTGTTCACGCAAATGCACTTTCGTTTTGGACCGACAACACACAATCGATGATACAACGCTGCACTACACACTACACTACTACACTGTTTTCTACTCGCACTCCACAGCCTCGTCTTCGTCGCAGTCTTCAATATGCACGCGTGCCTAGGCTTTATCGCCTTCCTCACCTCCACGCGCTCACATCCCTCCTCCTCGTATTCGTTGTCATGCGTAAGTTCGCTACCCTCCACGCCTTCTTGCAAACAATGCAGTCAGCGTTAGCGTCACGCCACGTCACGCCTCACTGCATCAGTTCCTTTCGCGATGGGGACACGGAAGTTAAGTGAGAGAAAGTGAGAAGGCTTCGTCTACTGCCCTACGCCTTTGAAGCAAAAGTAACTGCCACTCATGCCTCCGTCTAGGTGACGCGTGTGCAGGCTGTCTGGTGAACCGGCACACTGGGACAGTAGGGATGAAGTTGAGTCCGAGTCATCCAGATGACATGACACACGCACAAGCTTGGCTTCTTTGCGCTGTGTTGAGTTGTGCCACGGCAGTCGTTGTCTTCAGCCACAGTCTTCCCTTCTGCGGATTGTTAGGAGTGCTGCAATGAACCGGTTACATCTCCTCAACCGCTCCTACACCCAAAACGACATTCGTTTGTCACAACTTGGGACAGAAAGCGCCTATGGGTTCATCCTCCTCCTCCTCCTCCTCCTCCTCCTCCCATTCTCCCAACGCTCATCAGTGCTAGAACTTTAGGGTTGAACGTTTGTCACAGTAGTGGGTGGGTGAGTAACCGCTTCCAGTCTTACGGCATTATCACCAAATGGAAGCATGTAGGAATTCACGTCCTCTCCACTTGTCGCGCCAACTGTGCTGTGCTGCAAACTTACTGCACAGAGATTACCATTGTCTAAGTATCCACGCATACAAGCATTTCACCATCTCGGGAAGTAACAGCAGTGCATTTAGGACCTTTCTCCATTGCGCATGCCGAACATCCATTGCGCACTGCATGAGAGCATGTGTGCAGATAACGAAGGTGCAGCAAATGCGGTCATAGTGAATGCGCTGCAACAAAAGACGCTTCGACGATTCCTTTATTCACTGAAGTGAGACGCCATGCTTAAACGAGCGAACAGGTGAACAGGGGGCTCAGTGGATTAGATGCAAGATGATTAGTCAGCGTCTTCTAGGTGCGCGCGCCTGTCTCACTCCTCATTGTCTTCCACATCCTCCAGACCCAAGTGTTTCTCCTCCTCGGCTTCCCTTCACCCTCCTCCGTCCCTTTGAAGCACACGTGTTCCTTCTCCTCCTTGCATCCGCTTGGCTCCCTTCACTCCCTTCCCCTCCTTCCAATTACACGTGGCATTCCCTCGTCTTGACTGATCTGACTTTTGCACCCATGGCTAATTCGACGACGAGGAGAGCGCATTGATGAAGCGCATGAATGCTGCTTCCAATCCATTGCATTTTGAATAAATAAGAGCGCCTTGATTGATGGTGGACGTAGCATTTCACCCAGTGGTGCACACCTCTTGACGCCTTGCTTAGGGTAGCGAAAGGCAAACCTGTGCGTACGAAAAGAGCTCCGTGGTTAAAGTGGTGAGCTGAAGGCATTTGAAGGGCGTTTGAACGTCGAAAGTGCTGAGGGTGGTTGGGTGGGTGCATGTGTGGTTACATGGATGTGTGGGTGGATGGATGGAGGGCTGGAATGTGTATATGTGCATGAAAGAATCAATGGATAGGGCACAGTTTGAGGGGTACGAATGCAGTGAATGCCTGGATTGAGAGCGAATAACTGGCGATCACTACCTTAAGGAAAGGGCTTGAAGCGTTTGACACTAGTAAGGAGCTCCGTTGACAAGCAAGCACAGTCCTCCCCTGTCATCACTTTCACCACGCCTGATGATCGATGCCTCAACTGCTCAAGCCCATGACACGCAAACCAGACTTGAATTGTGGCGAGAAAACGCTTGTCCCTCTTCCCTCTCCTCCGCAGACATAATGAGACGGCACTGCAAACACGACATCTCGAGGAATACCTAAAGTAGGCTGGTCTAGTGCTCGCGCACAGAAGGCACCAATGGCTGTAGACATGGCTGGGCGTTGTAGCGGAACTGGCCACACCGCTATCATGGAGTTCATGGACTTGCCACTGCCATCCTTTCCTCGCCAACTTCCGCCTCATTGATTCATACGGGAAGGTCGAAGCCAATTAGGATACCACAGAGAATTGGGTGCGGGACCATCCTTCCACAGTAATCCTCTCCTTGCCAACTTCATCTAGGCTGGCGTAGAAACGTCTTAAATTAGGCGAATTCAATAACAAGGTCAAGACCATCCAACACTACAGACGACACCACAACCACTACCAACTTGTGGCCAGAGGGGAAGGCACTGTTCCCACCCCTTCCACACACACACCGAGGATGCTGCTGGCTAGTCTTCTGTGCTGACTAGTGGTGTGTCACATTCCTCCTCCAAATCTAGGTTCCACAGATCGTAAGTCTTCCAGTCCCTCGGGGTTGGGCCTGCTTTCAGCCGCTGAAACAAATAACTGGCACTCAAATCCCAGGTGACAACGGAGGTTTGTGAAGTCCGCGTAGTTGAGTAGCGACTCAAAATGAAGACCTACTCTCCCATCTTCCTTCTTCTCCCATTCGGCTGCGAGGTGAGAAGCACTAGCTATGTCAGCAAATTCTCCCTCTATTGCACACTCCCAGGCAAAACGGTGGTGGAGGAGGGCTCCCTCGCAAAACATTTGGCCACATGTTGGAGGCGTGGACTCAGTTTCTCAGGGTGGTGGAACACTGGTTCAAGGAATGTTATGGCATGCCAGCATATCAGACCGCCCACAACACCAGGTGCATTGTGGAAGACGATGTTGCGGATGCGTTGTGGCACATCTTTCGCACGATAGCGTGCAAAGACTGGGAGAGCATGCTTAGGCTATGTAGCAGCCACTACGTCTACGCCGGTTTTCGTAAGTGTGAGGATGGGTACTTTGATGGGAACTAAGTCAACGTCATACGATGCAAATATTTATCTCTCATCAGAAATCCAGCTTTCGTTAAGTAATTTCGCCTCCACGAACAAATTCGCTTTTAAAATGCTCTGAGACACGCCTTTCGTGTTGGTTAATTGAGCCAGTCCTCGACGCCTTATAGGTGCATCTGCCATTCGGCACTCACACAGTCGTCACGCTTTTGCTCATTGTTCCCAATGTCTTCATTGCACCTTGCCTCACTTGCATCCACATGCACCGCGAAGCATTCCACAGAAGTCATACAGTTGGAACCGCATGACGCGTTCCGATTCCTTGCGCGAGTTGTTTTCACATGCGTTCAGTGGTTTCTTCACCCATTTTCTCCGCCATCAACTTCAGCGTCTCTTCCACTCATTAAGTTGAAGTCAGACAACCAAGCAATTTCTAACTGACATCAGTCCCCATCGTGGCCGCCGATGATATCGCGGCGATGCCGCTCCTTTGTGGGTCGGTCTGAGGCAAGGAAGATGGACGCAATGCAGGTGAGGGCAAATCACGTCTGATGTTGGTGGCCATGTGACGCAAGCAATCACCACACAAGTTCACGCAATTGACGGCGCTGATGGCTCGACATACTGGCATATCAATGCATCCCTCCCATAGGGGCTTCTCCATCCTGAACAAGGGAGGCGATGCCTCCCCAATGTAGGCTGCTGAAGGGCCGTTGGCGGTCAGAACATGTTGGTGGTCGGTGATTTTGCAAAGAAGCCTCCTTCGGACACAGTTGCTTTTGTAAATGACATGGAAGAGAATGAAGGGTTAATGACAGTACGGAATTTTGGCAAGGTTTTGAGTAAGCACAGAAGCGCTCCAAGCAGATCCAATCCTGAGGGGAAGAGAAATGGCTGCCAGTGGTGGTGTCAACGTCGCATCGGTGCACGCGCGAGCAGACGCGGTGCCACCTGCAAAGATTTGGCCATCTTAATCGCCTTCAGCGTTATACTTTGTCTTGGAGGAGGATTTCGACATGTCGCTAGTCTCCGACAGATGAGTAGCTGGCGGCACTTTTTCTGTGTGTGCGTGGAAGGGGTGAAGAGAACTTCCTCCTCTTTGACCATAGGTTGGTTGGGTGTGGTGGGTTCCGTACAATTCAGCAGAATCTATGCACTCACCTTGTGGGTGCACTTTGACACTCCACGTGTCACTCTCGCGTGTCCACGCATTTAACCAGGGTGTTTTGTGTTCTAAAGCTCACCTCTTTCTGTTCGTTTGCAATGTTTTACGTTTTGTTCGATTCGTTTAGATCACATCGCTATTTCAGTGGCACTGACTCGTTCAAAGCCTAATCACGCTGCTCATTTCTGCCTCCATTTCCGCTTTTCCGTTTGGAAGGCATTCAGTATTTAATCGGAATAAAGAAGAAGCAGGGCATTTGACGCCTTCAATTGCCTCTCCGTAAAGCTAACTGTGCCTGCTGCGCAGACTTTCGATTTGTTCCTAAGCAGAAGTCGTGTGCACTCTGAGCTGCACACTGCGGTAACATAGAAGGTATCAAGTCCCTACCCACCTCCTCACCCAGCATTGGTGGCGCATCGGAAGGGCAGACAATCAGTGCTTTGCCATCATCAGTGCGACAGTAAAATAGACTATTTCAAGGACGACATTGGTGTGAGTGTGAGGTGCTGCGAATAGGGCCAACGTGGCAACTTAGCATGATGAAGACTTACTTTGATAATAAATTGATGGAAAGTAGGTGTTTCCTGTTGAAAGCACCAGGGGCTACGTGCAGCACGGTGCTTGAGTGCTCGTTGTTGAAGATGCCGATATTGGTTTGCACTCAGTCTACTGTAACTAGGTGAGTAGCTGAAGTAATTTGACCATGCAATCTCCTCGGTCTCAGCGAGATCAGTGCTATGACCTCTAGTCTCCGGTCCCTGAGCCTTCTAATCTTGCTGGGCATCAACACGTCTCACTGCACATCTAAGCATCACTCAGGCAGGAAAGTACGGGCTGAGGTGTGCAAATCCGCCTCACGTGCCTGCTCATCCAAAATTCGCCATCCGGTGATCGGCTGTCACCCAGCCAATCGAACAAACATGGATACGGCAGTGTTCCCATCACTGGCATGGGAGGCGACAGTGCCCAACCCAATATTTCACCCACTTGACGCGTACGTGTCAGCAGAACAAAGACTCACATTGCATCCTCTATCCTCTTGATGTCTCGTCTTTGCAACCCGACTGCATGCAAGCCCACTCACACAAACATCCATTTGTTACATTCGTCACAAGCAACTTCAGCACAAATATTGCCTTACCCTAAATAATGTCAATCAGCAGATGAAAGGAGTGGGGCACATAGTGGAGATGACTTGGGCACCTACTACTGGCTAATAGCACAAACAGTGGAAGAGGAATTCATATAAAGCAAACAAACATAATGCACTCGAGAAATCGGAACTCGTCATGTAGTGGCCACTTGATGACTTCAGTAGCACGCTTCGAAAGCCGAAGACAACGATAGACGTTGGGGTCTGTATTCTCAAGTTACAGCAAGTATTGCAGTAAGGTGCCTTTTCTTTTGTAGAGTCTTCACTTTTCACCCACAAAATCGACTTTCTTGCCATCAGTTTTAGCAGTCATTGAGAGAGTGAATGAGGGGAAGGAATGCGAGAGGAGAATTCTCACACTCGGTGTCCACATGCGGAGCAATTGGTCACAAGCCAATCCCAGTGGCCTGAAAAGGAGGAGACTAAGGAGCACTAAATTAGCCGACGCTAATGAGCCTCACAGGCCACCACAATAGCGTCACCAAATGTGGGACCGATCTTATCAGAGACTAAATCGTGGATCGCATGGCAAATCGGTGTGTTTTCGTGAGGCTAAAAGTGATTGTGAAGCAAATATGACGGGGCGGAGGTGAACCATCTGTATACTTTTAGCTCAGTCCCTGCATACCTCCACTTTGTCCTGCATCAATCCACCATTCCACTCAACCTGGCATCTATCCCACTTCTAAATATCCATCCAGCCATCCATCTGCTTTCCATCCCCACCCCTCAACATGACCAATTTCCTGTGCTCACATCTCATGGCTTATGCACATACGTCTACCCAAACTCACGCACGCCCACTAGTTAGCGTTGGCTTACCACACGTTCGCTCACCGATCGCTATGCTTTCGCAATATTCCTTGTCATTCACCGTCTTCATTAATCTTTTCCCATTAATTTAGCCTGGATGCAAATGTAGCCGCTGACTGAAGCATGCAAACGCTGAATGGAAGGGATGGATGGATGGATGGATGGATAGATGGATGGATGGATGGATGGATGGATGTGTGGATGAATGAAGAAATGGACGGATGATGGGGTGCATGGATGAAAAGAGGAATGAGCGGTGAGGAAAGGAGGGGTGGATAAAGTGGGTTAAGGGGTGTAGATGATGGATGACTGAATCGAAAAATATGGATAGTGGAGGGAGAAGGCGATGGGGTAATACTTGGAAATAATAGTTTCAATCTCCACGAATTTGCACCTGTACTTTTGCTAAGATTCCTCTCAACACCCTTCTGCACCTAAATTGCTACCAACCCCACTCACATACCCTTCAGTTAAGTGCCACTACGTTGTATTTGACCCAGCATATGGAAACGATAAACACTTCTTCAATGTCTTTATTTACTGGAGGGGGCTGTTTGTTGACCAGCACACAGCTAGACAGTAGGAACGTAAGTCGAATTAAGGAGGCCAGCAGAAACACTCGTACTCCATTTTGCTATGCAGCCGATTTTGTCAACGATATATGTAGGGTCATGCGCCTCTCCGCAGCGCCCGGCTACCCCACTTCTAATTTCCCGTGTGATTGCGACGACCAGGCGATATAAGGTGGTCACACTGTGCCAACGGTTATGTGGGCGCAAGAACCATGACGGCGGAGATCGTTAACGATGATAAGTCTGTAGAATAATTGGTGGCGAATAAAAAGGTGATGCAAAGCTCTCGTCACAAGGTGCGATCTTCGCCTTTGTGACCACCACGCTAAGTCTGAGTACACGTGCGTGTCCACGTTGGCTTCTCACACGTTCACCCACTCCCCTCTGCGCTTTTACAGCATTGATTAGCATTTCTCACATTCATGCAACTTCTTGATTTCTCTTCCTGCATAACTGGGATGGTGATGTAGCTGGTGACTTGAGGCCTACACTCATCACTAATTAAGAGGAGGTGACATCGCTAAGTGTTCATCTTAGCGACGCGTGCTGCGTGGTTCACTTGGCATCGGTTATTAGCGCTGCACTCGGACAAGCAAATCGCAACTCTATCCCAGAAGAGGATCGTGAATGTAGTGCGCTCAGTGCGCATCGATATCGGAAGAGGGTGAAGTGGTGTGGTAGAACATACTGCCTACCACTGCGCAGAAGAGCTATGAGACAAAGAGTATGGTGCAAATATCTAGTCTACCGACACCGAAATGTTCGTGCAGCGCAGGAGGTAGGTGAATGGTGCGAAATCCTCTCCTTTGCACGCTTAAATGCTTGGCCAAAGTGTTTTAAAGGAGTGTGTGACCACAAGGGTCTTTGCGAGTTGGAGTGTGGCGTTTATCAGTCTACCTCACTGCTGGTGAATTCGAGCATACAATGTAGCGACTGGAATCATCAGTCACACATGGATTCGCATTACATGGACATTGCGTGGATCTACGTGCTTTGCGGAGTGCGAAAGTGGAAGCAGTTGACCGTCACACAGTGCACATATCATGGTATTCGCCAGCTCAGACCAACACCCCCATTTCTGTTCAGACCATCAAAAGGCGTCTCCATGCGTGATGGTAAAACGGGAGGCTCCCCTATTTTAACCACTTCTATGCCTTCACTTGATAGGATTCACAGTCGACATCGCTGATGCAGATACTCAACTGGAAGTTTGGACGAATGATGAATGCACTACTTGTGCAGTGGAGTCGTGGCAGTGGCTGCGGCACTTTGCTAGCAGTTAGACCAGTCTTCTCGGTTGCTCAAAGACTCAACTATGACTAAACATTCAACGGGTGAATTCGAGTTAAGAACTTTCATTGATTCGTGATCACAATCGCCTGCCATGAACTTGATTACAGCAGATAAGACAAGAGAGCTTAACAAGGTGGAAACTGCTAAAAAGATTTTGTGAGAGGAGGTTCTTTTGTGTCAGCAGGCGTCCTTGCCAGACGATCTCAACGCAGTCGCTCTAATGGCCCAATAATACATGTGTATCTACGGAGCACGTGTGAGTGCGCCAGCTGCTTCCTAGGTCAAGAGTAGGCCATCCCATTGGCCTACATCACTAGACTCCTTGCTTACAAGCGCACGAATGTGGGTCGTAAGTACAAGATATGTCTGTCCTAGAGGAGGACAAATGTCCCTTCCACTCTGCTTCATACTGTTGGCAACTTTACTCTTTCTCACCATCGGTCATGGCGCCTTCGCCCCCACAACTATTGACACAGCGTGACTAACTTTTGTCAGGCAAGTTGGAAAATGAAGTGTGCCTCATCTTTCGTCCACAAGATATCCGCGCATAATCCCGCAACTGAATATTACGTGTTCGCCTTGTACTCAAGCCTACATTAAGCCCGTGTTCCTTCATCCAGTCATCGGTCACTTACACAAATCACCTAAATCCACCTATTCACGTATCCTTTTTATCCATTCTTCTTTCCATCTATTCAACCACCAACCCTTCCGCACATTCATCTATCCATTCCTCACATTCACCACTCAACTGCTGTCTCTTCTGCTAAGTTCTACTGTGCCGCCCAAAGCAACGGCAGACACTGTGTCTCGAGATGTGTAGCATTGGGTAAACCTTTGCCCAGCCATCAAGCAAAGTCATTTTTCTTGTGGATAATGGTTTGGGACGTGGAGAGGAGTGATGAGAAGTTAGAAAATGAAGAGCATGCACTGACTTGCTGTCGTCGCGCCCGTCGTTCAGCAGTAAATTCAAACGATAGAGCAATTAACGGGGAGGAAGGACATGCGCACGTTGAAAACGTGAACGAAGACAAATTGATGGAACAAGGTTGCTTTGGAGCACGCGAAGTTCTGATCAGAAGCAGAGCAATTCAAACATCCTCGACCACACATGAGGTTGGGCAGGTGGCATTTGTCCTCTTCTTGTTTGTATAACTAATCATTGTTGCCAAAAGTCGTTTCTGCACTGATGCCACCTTTGTCGAGGGAGAGAGCATTTGCGCAAAAGTAAGTAGTGGCAGTATAAGTCGTTGAATTTGGTGGTTTTGAATCCAGTCCCACCTGTGCATCGATGAAGGCCAGTTGCAATATTTGCCCGAATGGACCCAAGTCGTCCCGCTCTGCCACAATTAGAATTACATTACATCTCACTAATCACGAAATACAGCAATCGAAGCTTTTGGGACATTAGTTTCTGATTTACTGCCTATGCGCTTTCATTGCGCACAAACTGTTAGCATCCCCACACTTGGCAGCCCGAGTCTTGATAACTTCCTCGATTTCGCTTATCAATACCAGGAAGCGGAACTAGGGTGAGCAGACAAGTGGAGCGGATTAACTCAGCTCTGCCTGCAATTGCCAACACGGATGATGCCTAGAAGTGCATTGAGACTTTCGGTGGTCAACAGAGTTGGAAGTCTCGAGGAAGGAGGTCTGTTGGTCGTAGTGCTGACCCGCTGAGATCGAGGATGTTACATGCTCCGCCTAATTCTAATGCTCTTTTGCTTTAGGTAGATTACACGCATGGTGTTGTCCGCATCTACGACTGCAAGACTTTCACTACTGTTGTGTGAGTAGCTTGCATTTGGTTGAACTGCAATAAGTGCACTTGACATCAAACCAAGGTCAAAATGAGTCTTTAATGTTTTAACTACCAAATTCCTCTTCTCTCCATCCCTACTTTCAGATGCCTTGCACTTACAGCTCTCATCAAAAACCATATTTTTGCACCTATTTCGCTGCTTTAAGTGCTATTTTGCAATGCATTTAACTTATTTAATCGCAATTCCCCTCCACTGCCTCATCATCCACAGTAAACATCACACCAAATGCACCAACTCGCGTAGCGCATTGAGAGTGATTGTGTTTGCCAGTAGGGGGGGATCGAATGAGACTCATAGGAGAAGATGGATCCCTCCCCCCATTAGGGCATTATTCGATTGACACGCACATTACTTATGACAACCGAGGACAGTTCTCACCACACTCGAACAACTAAGCACCCAAATCAACCCGAGCAAAGCCCTCTAGCAGGACGTCTACAGCTCTGCGCACAGCCACTGCTCGCGAAGTCGCTTTTCGTGGGAGGTGTGCGACGTGAGTTGGTGCCGTCTGATTGCCAAACATTGCCGTCCTCTGTCCCCACACCTCTTCCTCCACGCTTTCGCACTAGGGATCCGCTTGCATTTGTTGTAGATAACTGCGTCGATTGGAACTTGACTTGGTGCCTAACATTTGACGATGCGACGTTACAACGAGGACCAAAACCTGGCAACTTCACCAGCCTCCTTGCCGCAAAGCAGAAGGACAGCCATGTGCCACTCATTTGTATGCCTGCAAAATGGCCACTTGGTTGGAGGGGAGGCCAACTTCATCGACTGCTTGTTGCCATTTGCACGCAAACGTGGTGTGTGAGTGAATAACTGGAATGCAGCCACCAACGTCAGTCGCCTTCCTCCATCTGCAAGGCGCACTGCTGAAGACACTAAGCAGGCACTACGTGACGAGTTCCCACTTCCCACATAATTTGTGCCCCTGTGCTGCATGAGAGAAGTGCATTTTGTGGAGTACCACAACAACAGCCAAGGCTCATTGGGAAGGCATCTGAATGGTGGGTGGAATGGACGAATTGATGGATTGGGATGGATGGGATGGATGGATGGATGGATGGATGGATGGATGGATGGATGGATGGATGGATGGATGGATGGATGGATGGATGGATGGATGGATGGATGGATGGATGGATGGATGGATGGGTGGATGGATGGGTGGATGGATGGGTGGATGGATGGGCGGATGGATGGGTGGGTGGGTGCATGGACAAGAGATGGATGAATAGCAGGTGTAAGGATGGATGCATGGATGAATGAATGAATGAATGAATGAATGAATGAATGAATGAATGCAGGTTTGATGTGTAGGCGATCGATCGGTGACTGGACGGGGGAGAGCAGGATTAATGCAGGCTTGGCTACAGGGTGGGTATGTGATACTCAGTTGCGTAATTACGAATGATCATTAGATGCATGGTTGGGTGAGGGCGGGGAGGGAAGGTGGGGTAACGGGTGGAAGGATGATTTCAACTTCCGCCAATTTACGTCTGCGCCTTTGCTACGACGCCTCTCTACACCCACCCGCAATGGAATTGCTATCAAGCCCAACGCACATGCCCTCCAGGTTGTTTAGGTGGCAATACGTCACCAGTGGTCCAACTGTTAATAGCGGTAGGCACTTCGTCCATGTCTACTCCTACTGGGAGGAAATACTCGCCTTCTACCACAGCCGCGTGCTTGACCACATCTCCATCGCATCCGAGTCAGTAGAAGTCATCATCGCATCAGTCCTCATTCTCCATCCCATCTTCCACTCCCAATGCGCACTGCTCTGCTCATCTGTTGCGTCGTCCTCCCGCCCTTCCCACAGCTCTAGCCCATGTTGCATGTCCCTCGTGCTCCTCCCTCCTTCATCGGCCCCGTTCTCTCCCTCGCCTTCGCGTTGCTGCCGTCACAATCTGCCATCTGCACCTTCAGCGCACTGACGTGGGTGGAGTTGAGGGGACGTCGGGAGCATTCATGCCGTGATTCTGGCAACGATAAGTGGAGGGTCCTGCGCCACTCCGCAGTGTCCACCAGCTCCTCTCTTAGCACGTTCTGCAATCACGATGGTAAGGAGGCATGAGGTAGCCACGCTGTGCCAATGATTCCGCGAGTGAGGGGGCGATGGTCGATGGTTGGAGAGAAGTGCAGTGGATGGTGAAGGAGAGGAGGTGTATTGCTGGCAAGTATAGTGAGTGTAGGGCAAAATGATGCCTGGAAGAGGAAAATGGTTGCACGAAATGCTTCCATGAAGAGAGTGTGAATGGAGGGCACATGGACGGAGGGATGGATGGGAGATGAAATGGGTAGATGGATGTAGGAAAATGGGGCGCCGCATAAGGTGAGTGGGATGTGGGGTGAATGGAGAAGGGAAGAGAGGGAGGTAGAGACGGGGAGAGGGATGAGGGATGGGGGACGAGTAAGGAAGAAAGGAAAGAAGGAAAAAAGGAAGATAAAAGGAAGGAAAAAAGGAAAACTGATAGGCGTATGCTGGGTGGATGGAGACAGTAAGGGATTGGCGAGTGTATGATTGCCGACTGCATGACTGCTGGGCACCGTGGGTATAGGCAGTCAAGCATGCCAAGCATCAATCGCTATTTCATCATGCTGCGCGCACGCATCACATGGTCCGCCTTGGCTTTTCACGCGTTCACCTACTGTGTATGGGTCTGTGCTCTCACATCTAGCTTTTCACTTCTCATCCTCTTTATCCCACTTTCAACTTCTCTCTCAAAACACTCCGGATGCAGATGTAGTTGGCGAAGGCCCAGTCTCCCAAGAGTGAGCACAGGATCAAACAGAGGGTCAGGTGTCCAAGCACTCTCTATTTTCCATTGACAAATACGTAGTCCTCCGTGGATGAGATGCTGCAGTGCGGTGCCTCCGAGTGATCAGATTGATTGATTGATTGATTGATTCAATGGGTGCCGTATTCTGCTTAGTGGCGAGTATGCAACCCTATAGCCCAGTAGTGACAGGATGACACTTCGTGCCTAAGTGGCTATGTACCCACACTGCGTGTTGATTCACACCCAACCATGGCCTGATCCCACATCTCCACTAAGCTTGCTTGCAAGTCGTTGTGCGATTGGCACTTCTTTCCACCGTCCGTCGATGTGTGTGCCTGTAAATGCGCGCATCAGCTCTTCCCCTGCGGCAATCTGGCTATAACCAAAGCTAATTTGTTAGGCAATGAATGGCTTTTCATGGGTTCACAGAATGTCGTCTACGTTTATCACCCATCCATACTACTCCTTGATTCGCCTTCTGCTCTCAATAAAGGGTTGGGGGCACGCTGAGGGCTCGAACACTACACATCTGTGCCGTGTATGCTGAGCGCAACTGCTGGCCTTGTAACAATGCTCGACAATGGTCACAGCGCCCACCACCACCACCACCACCACCACCCACCACCCACCCACCAACCAGCCTACGTGTCCAATTGCCTCTCATGGCACAAAGATTCTCTTTCTCCGTCTCATTTTGTGATGCGATCCACAGACAAGTTGTCTTTTGCAGTGTTTGTCAAGCACATACACCAAGATGGGGCCCCTGTTAGCATCGAGGAGAGTGGGGTAAAGTGCCAAAATTTATTTGTCATTCAACAGTCGTCCACCACAGTCGCTACGTCTTTTGAGGCTAGAGGCGGGTGGTTGTCAAGCCAACCGTTCTCCGGAGTCATGCGGCCTGCAATAAGGACAAAGAGCGTGATGGGCATGCGCAAGCATTGAGGTGCAATACTCGGAGTAGGTGAAGGGGTTGGTGGAATGCAGAGGCTTGGGAGAAAGTTCGTGCAAGTGCTAGAGCCATGGCAATGAAAAGGGCTGTACTTACCCTCACTTCACCGCTGCAGATTCTGTGCTCACGTGCATATGGTCCATTCATCCAAATGCGAACGCAAACGGTGGCAGCAGCGGTTTTCACTAACTGCGGAAACGTGAAGACGTGACTTGTTCCTCGGAAAATGAAGGCAGCTTCTTTCAGAATCTCGTTGGCTGTACAACGGACATGATAGCCAACGACAATGCCATCGAATTTGGCAGGCCGTTGCCAAGTCACTCGCACGTTGTGAGGGTCGATTATCTCCACTTTTACGAACCCGTTGGCCTCACGTCCTGCATAAACGAAAATGCATGCGAATGTGTGCATTAGTATGGGGCGAGTAATAGAGCTGCATTTGCCCCAGTACGCTCCACGCGCCCCCATTTTAAGTGCGGTGGAAGCATACTGCTCAAGCATCAGGACGAATGCATGAGAAACCCGCGTCTATCGCCCCACTCACTGATGGATTGGGTGAAATACTATGAGGCATTGGACAGCGCGGGGAAATGAAAGTGTCTACTCATTGGCACCAGGTCAATGTGACCTTGCTAGGATGGAATGTGAGGTGGTGTGATTTGAGGCGGTACAAGGGAGTGGAAGCAGAGAAGTCACTTCTAGCATCCTTTGGCCATTCGTGTGTTGAGAAACACGTGCCACGCTGGCCGGATTGAATAAGTTGGCGAAAACGCTCATCTGCTAGATGCATGCACCCAGGTGTTGATAACAGTGAAGCATGTGAATGCGTCTTACCTGCTGTGAGGGTGAAAGCGCCGGGGAGGAGTAAAGCTGCCAAGAGCATGAAGCAGAGTGGAAGGGACATCTCTCCTGCTCCTCTAGAAAAGACACAACTTGGTTTAACAACCCGCACGCGTGTGCTTATATGCATGAAGTCTAGTGATGTAGGCCAATAGAGTGGCCTACTCCTGACCTGCGAGGCTACTGGCGCATTCACACGCACACCGTGGAACCACACGCATTGCTGGATCGTCGGAGCGATTGCGTTGGTGGTCTCTGGTGCAACAGCCTTCACCCCACCCTCTCTTGTGCCCTTCTCTCACTTCGTTTGATCAGCTGCGATGCTGGCGGCACTAGGACCACAAAAGTGGATGGGGATGGAGCGGTGATATGGGTGCATGCATGCTACCAGCTGCGGTGATTGTAGGAACCGACGCAGAGGCTTTGGTGTGCTCACTGCGAAGGTGGCGGGAGGTCCTCCTTGCAGATACTTCCTCCACCCCATCGAGAAATCTGTACTTCCTGAGTGACGCCTTCTAACTCTGCACATCTGCCGACCCTTCATTGTGCGTAGTGTGGCGCTTATGAGTGCCTCGCTTAGCGTTTCGTCTCATTTTCTGTGGTCAGGAGCATGGCAGGAGATAGTGGTTATGAGTTGGAGGGAGATGCGTGGCGGTGGTCAGGGCACGTCCCTTGATGCTCATTTTAGAATCATCCGGTGAATCCTTAGTCGTAGGTCAGCATGTGATTTTGCGGGATGACTAGACCAACTACATTGCAAAGCGCCACAGCTACCGCCACAACTCACCTGTGGTCGAGCACATTCAGCATCTCTGCACGGCGATCTACGCAAAGCACGGCGATCTACGAAAAGTAGGAGGGAGGGAAAGGGCGCAAGTGAGTGTAAGAGAGTAGACGAGAAGTGGATGGAAAGAGGACAAACACTGCACTTACGAGCTTCATTTGCGAAGGATTTGCAAGTTGCCTGCTACGTGGCAGGGCCAGTTACCATCACCAAGTAACTCACGCATCACGAGTTGCTGAGATGGGCAGGCAGCAGTTTCACCGCCTCTTAATCAGTGATGAGCGCAGACCCCAGGTCACCAGCTACATCGCCATGGAGGGTGGAGCGGAGGAAAACAAACAATTGGGTGAAGCGGGTGCAGAGACGGAGAATGCGATGAGAGCATAGAGGTGAGTGAGTGAGTATGCGAATGCGTGAGAAGCCAAAGCGCACTGGTGAGCGCAACTTGGCTTGGTGCAGCAGACGCGGAGACAAAGGGGGCACCTTGTGAGGGTCCAAGTCCTCGACACTCCTCAATGATTCAGTTGGGGCTGGAAGGCGAAGTAAGAAGTGATGAGGATTGATGTGAAAACAGAGAGCACGCTTTGTGATTTCAAGAAGAGGCCACATATTGCCTAAAACTGAGCGTTGATAAGGAGCACTTGGGCCCAGAGGGAGTTAATGCTTGCAGAGAGAGGCGCACACGTCGACGGATTGTGAACTGAAACACCGACCGCACAACGGCTCGAGTGTAGTGTTGAGGAGGAAGGGAATCAGACCGTGGTCAGAAGTAAGCTAACATTCAGTGTAGGTGCATGGCCACTCAGCCAGGAAATGTCACTCCTTCTCCACTAGGCTATGAGCCTCCATTTGCTCTACTGCGCAGGACATCACACCCATCGACCACTCCGATCACGTGGAGGCCTAAAGCTGCAATATTGTTGACTTTCAAAGAAACACGTCTTGAGGAATACTGATAGACATCCCCCAGTAACATGGCTCCATGTTCGACTGCATTCAATGTCAGGCGGCTGTGCCATTCCTTCGCGCCCTGGCCTCCGCTTCATGCCAATTGCCGCCCAGACCTTCCTCACGTTGGTGAACAGTGTGTTTAGCTACATCACACCACTTCACACTGCTTCCTACGACATCGACGTGCACTCGGTGCGCTACTTTCACGAGTTTCATTTGGGAAGGAGTTTCAGACTCACTCAGACCTAAACCCTTACAGGCACACACTCACTCCCAGTCTCCACTAGCCCACAGCTACATTGGCGCACGCACGTTGGTTGGTTAGGCTAGGCCACCCAAGTAGTAGACCAACGCCAAGTGAATCACGCACCACGAATCGCCAGAAGGAGCGGTTAGCAATTTCACCTCCTCCTAATCAGTGGTGAATGCAGGCCTCAGGCTACCACCTACATCAGCAACCAAGTTGAGTTGAAAGAGAAATCAAAGTGCTGGATGTAGGTAATAAATGATGGAGAATGTTGTGAAAGAATAGGGGTGAGTGGGTGAACGTGTGAGCAGCCAACGTGGACTCGTAGGCCTACGTGGGCTTCGTGTAGACGCATGTGCATGGACCATGTGATGCGTGCACGCAGCATGATGAAATAGCAATTCATGCTTGGCATGCTTGACTGCCTCTACCCACGGTGCCCAGGATTCATGCAGTCAGCACCCATCCACCATCTACCCACAAATTCACCCATCGAAATACCTCCCAATTTCCCGCTGCACTTCCAGGCATCACTGGGGCAGGGAGTTGCACTCATAGCTGACCAAATCGGCTCCGCGTGATATGTTGAGCTGGCTGTGCTTTCTGGCAGTCGAAACAAATAACCTGGAAAAGGGTTATGACGACTTGGGCTGCCAAGTCAGGTGGTGTTGCTTTCTGAGGAATAAATAGCGTTCAATGATGGCAACTCGCAAACCACTTATGTGCGCGATGACAAGAACATGACAGCAAAGCAATCCACTCATCCATCGCCTATGGCCTGCGCACCACACACTCCCACCTCCGCCCGTGCACCTGAGCATGCATCCACACACTCAACCACTTCATTGTCTCCGGAAGCAGCTCCAGCGAAGCACTCACCACCCTCCTTCCATTTCGCACGCCAACCATCCATGTGTGGTGCATGCGCGCACGCGTTTGGGTTGCGGAGTTACTGCAATTGCAGCCGGAGCAAATGTGCTGAAGCAAATGAATCTCTGGCAATTTTTTTCATTTTCTGAAAGAATTCTCTTAGCCGAAACGAGTCAGCTAATCGAACACATGCATATCTATGTGGATAGAGGTTTGGTGGCGTAGTTTCAAGGCAAATAATGAACATCTTCTTAGTGCACCTCTCAATGTCACTCGTCATCGTCTTCCGCACCGTCTGGATCAGATTTTTCACCGTTTTCTAGTCGTTTGCATGTTTTCGACCTACACATATCCTTTCTGCGCCTCCACTGATCTGGCGTTCGCACTACATGCCAATGGAAATGGTAGCACAGCATCGAATATGCGCAAACCCTTCATTTTCCAACTCCTGACAATTTCTTGTGATGGTTTTGCATACCGTCTGTCGGTAAAGTGTCCTGAGCGATGTTACCAATGGGGTCACTTGTTGTTGTTAGCTGATATGTTGAGCGCTGCAGTGGAGCGCAGCAAGAGGATAGCATTTGCGCTAGGCAATGGCCGCATGGAAGAAGTGGTAGAGGAAAGACGTGTGAGTGGTGAATGGGAAGGATAGATGGATAAATGGATGGATGGATGGACGAGTAAGTGGTTTCATGAACGAGAGATGGAAGGGCGAGATTAGATAGCCACATTGTAGCAGCAGTCGTGTGGGCGAGAGGACCACCAACGATGGTGAGAGAGGATTGCTGTGCATGGTGAAGGACTGGGGATAATTACTGGCGAATGAAATGCATGCAGTGCACAGTGACAGAAAAATGGACAGATGTACTGCAAAGTAGGTGGTTGGATGCTGGGAGGGGTAAGGGGAAGGCGGGAAGGCATTTGGATAAAGGGATGGATAAAGGAAGCAATCGGTGTATGAACGCAGAGAGCGGGACGAATGGTAAGTGGGATGGGATGTTAGGTGAAAGGATGGCAAGGGAGAGGGATGTGGGTAGAGAGGGATCAAAATGGATGCTGGGATGGTGAAAAGATGGATAAGATGATGGAGGAGGAATGTGGGGTGAATGGAACGAGACAGTGGGGAATGGGGAGGTAGTTTGGCGAGTGAATTTGTGAGCAGACGGGTGTCAACACTATGCCTCCCAAACACTGTGGAGAGGCAGTCAAGCATGCCAAACATCATTTGCCATTTCATCATTCTGCGTGCGCACATCACATGGATTATGCTAGCACCTCCACGTTGGCTTCTCATACGTTCACCTACTGACCTGCATGCTTTCACCACATTCTCCATCATTTCTCATATTCATCCGCATTCCTGATTTCTCCTCCAATGTAACTTGGATGCGGACAGAGCTGGTGACTTAAGCTCTGCATTCACCAATGACCTCACTCGTCTTTACCACTCGTGGTGCGTGATTCAGTTGGTGTTGGCAATTAGCGCTGTCATCAGACAAGCAACTTGCAACTCCTTCCCATAAGAGGCTCGTGAATGTAGCACTTGTCCTCTTTCCATCCACTTCTCATCCACTCTCGGGCGCTCGGTTGCCCACTTTCCTTCCTCTTGATGCTGACATTGCCACATGTATGCTCGTTCACATCAGAACACTTGAGTTGACATTTGCGAAGACAGACACTCATCTCACTTCCAGACATAAGGACGGGCATGCTAATTCCTACTTTGCATAGGTCCGCGTGCTTTGCGAGATGCGGAAGAGGAGGTAGTCGACTCCCACACGGTGCACATGTCATGACACGCATCAGCTTCCACGAACGGCCTCTTTACTCACCAGACCATCAAATGGCGTCGCTTTGGCTGGTTGTTCATGGAGGCACGTAAGTGGGCGTTTCGAGGAATCATCAATGTGCCTTTTCCGCAGTGGCTTTGTTGCTGTGGCTGTGGCTGTGGCTGTGGCTGTGTCGCTTTGCGATGAAGCTAGCCTGGTCATCCCGTTTAACCAAAAGCTGCCAGTTGACTTGTAAACAGCCCTGTAACTTTGGCAGGGGCTTCAAACAGCACCTGTTTACCACTTCCACGGATCTTTCGTCAACTCATTACCACTCTCTCCTGCCATGAACTTAACCACAAAGTCTGCGACACTAAGGCTAAATGGGATAGTCGTAAATGTTCCAATACGTACAGTACAGCGTTGGCAGATGTTCAAGTCTTGAAGACGTCACGCAAGACATGCTCCTTTCTAGACAGAGTGGATGCACAGGGAACACGTCAGGCTCTGCGTTGAATCCAACAACCAACGCAACTGGTGGATCTGCATTCACTCATTGCACCACAACAACCCATTCACACTTACAGGGTTTAGCGAATACTTCGGTTTAGGCAGGCTTTTTGCACTGAAGCCTGTTTCACGGGAAATTACTCTGCTACACGTCTTCCTAGAAGGCGTGCAAAATGCCGAATTAGAGCTTAGAGGTGGCGAGAATAGCAAGTGACATTCAGCTATAGAACGTGAGTGGCGATAAATCTGGCCTAGATGTGGCGCGAATGAGGAGGGTGACGTGTAGCTCGAAGACACCTATTAATTATCTGCGCCTAATCCATCAGACCACATTCACGCCATCTTAAACATTAGCCTGCACTCCTCATTTCTAAAGCCTTTTTGGGTAAATGTGGAAGCGATCGAGGCGTATTTATTTTCCACACAGATGCCTCGAATGCCTGTCGTGGAATGCCGCAATCTCCAAGCGGTGTTCATGCACCGCACATGGATGGTTGGCGTGCGAAATGGAAGGAGGGTGGTGAGTGCTTCGCTGGAGCTGCTTCCGGAGACAATGAAGTGGTTGAGTGTGTGGATGCATGCTCAGGTGCACGGGCGGAGGTGGGAGTGTGTGGTGCGCAGGCCATAGGCGATGGATGAGTGGATTGCTTTGCTGTCATGTTCTTGTCATCGCGCACATAAGTGGTTTGCGAGTTGCCATCATTGAACGCTATTTATTCCTCAGAAAGCAACACCACCTGACTTGGCAGCCCAAGTCGTCATAACCCTTTTCCAGGTTATTTGTTTCGACTGCCAGAAAGCACAGCCAGCTCAACATATCACGCGGAGCCGATTTGGTCAGCTATGAGTGCAACTCCCTGCCCCAGTGATGCCTGGAAGTGCAGCGGGAAATTGGGAGGTATTTCGATGGGTGAATTTGTGGGTAGATGGTGGATGGGTGCTGACTGCATGAATCCTGGGCACCGTGGGTAGAGGCAGTCAAGCATGCCAAGCATGAATTGCTATTTCATCATGCTGCGTGCACGCATCACATGGTCCATGCACATGCGTCTACACGAAGCCCACGTAGGCCTACGAGTCCACGTTGGCTGCTCACACGTTCACCCACTCACCCCTATTCTTTCACAACATTCTCCATCATTTATTACCTACATCCAGCACTTTGATTTCTCTTTCAACTCAACTTGGTTGCTGATGTAGGTGGTAGCCTGAGGCCTGCATTCACCACTGATTAGGAGGAGGTGAAATTGCTAACCGCTCCTTCTGGCGATTCGTGGTGCGTGATTCACTTGGCGTTGGTCTACTACTTGGGTGGCCTAGCCTAACCAACCAACGTGCGTGCGCCAATGTAGCTGTGGGCTAGTGGAGACTGGGAGTGAGTGTGTGCCTGTAAGGGTTTAGGTCTGAGTGAGTCTGAAACTCCTTCCCAAATGAAACTCGTGAAAGTAGCGCACCGAGTGCACGTCGATGTCGTAGGAAGCAGTGTGAAGTGGTGTGATGTAGCTAAACACACTGTTCACCAACGTGAGGAAGGTCTGGGCGGCAATTGGCATGAAGCGGAGGCCAGGGCGCGAAGGAATGGCACAGCCGCCTGACATTGAATGCAGTCGAACATGGAGCCATGTTACTGGGGGATGTCTATCAGTATTCCTCAAGACGTGTTTCTTTGAAAGTCAACAATATTGCAGCTTTAGGCCTCCACGTGATCGGAGTGGTCGATGGGTGTGATGTCCTGCGCAGTAGAGCAAATGGAGGCTCATAGCCTAGTGGAGAAGGAGTGACATTTCCTGGCTGAGTGGCCATGCACCTACACTGAATGTTAGCTTACTTCTGACCACGGTCTGATTCCCTTCCTCCTCAACACTACACTCGAGCCGTTGTGCGGTCGGTGTTTCAGTTCACAATCCGTCGACGTGTGCGCCTCTCTCTGCAAGCATTAACTCCCTCTGGGCCCAAGTGCTCCTTATCAACGCTCAGTTTTAGGCAATATGTGGCCTCTTCTTGAAATCACAAAGCGTGCTCTCTGTTTTCACATCAATCCTCATCACTTCTTACTTCGCCTTCCAGCCCCAACTGAATCATTGAGAGTGTCGAGGACTTGGACCCTCACAAGGTGCCCCCTTTGTCTCCGCGTCTGCTGCACCAAGCCAAGTTGCGCTCACCAGTGCGCTTTGGCTTCTCACGCATTCGCATACTCACTCACTCACCTCTATGCTCTCATCGCATTCTCCGTCTCTGCACCCGCTTCACCCATTGTTTGTTTTCCTCTACTTAGCCCTTTTTATACATTGCACTACCACCGGATTTTCCATCACACTTCCCTTAGTCGCAGCCGGCTCTGTTTTTTGCAAATCGTTCTCTCAAATAAATAAATGCATTAATTAATTGTTTTTTGTTTCTAATAAGTTAGGTTAAATATGCCACAGTTCTTTTAAATTATCAGAATTCGTGGGTTGGTATTTATATAATTTAGGCATAAAAGTGTGTATGGAGGAGTCTTAGCAATTGTTTAAACGCAAATCTCGAGAACTTGAATTATTATTCCATCTGTTACCCTGTTCCTCTCGCCTTCACCACCCAACCATCCATCAGTTATTTATTCATGATTCAGAAAGTAAGCAATACATTTTCATTTTATATCCAAGCCTGCACTTAGCCCTTATTCCCTTATCCAATCGTCCATCCACATATTCATCCCTTCTTTTCACCTTTTACATACTAAAATCAGCGACTACATCTGCTTCCAAGTTAAATTGTAGGGAAAATTTAAGGTTTCATGGAGACGATAAATGACTAAGAATGTTGTGAAAGCAAATAGATCGGTAAGTTATCGTGTGGTAAGCCAACGAGGAGTAGGGAGCGTGCTTGAGCTTTGGAAGACGAATGTGCATATATGTGTGTGTTGAGGGGTAGGAATGGAAAGCAAATGGATGGAGGGGTAAATGCGTGGAAGTATGATACGTGCTAGGTTGAATGGAATGGTGGATTGATGCAGGACAAAGCAGAGGTAGGGAGGAACTGAGATAAAGTACCTACGTATGGCCTAACTCACCTCTCTCATACCCTGTAAAGGTCACATTAGTTTTACAGACACTCCTACCCTCACTTCCTCATCTTACCGGCTCCACAAGCAATGACTTTCTCCCCTACCCCATCACTTCACCACAGCGTGTGCAGTTTGACTGAATTAGTCGATTCCAGCAACCACCACAAAGGCACGTCCGCTCTTCAGCAGTCGGGGTGGTGAGCGGACCGAGTAACTAAAGAGAGGACGATATCTAAACGAATGCCTTTGTCACTGACCTTCTCCGAGTAAGGATTGCAAGCGTGTAGGACGTGTGTACATGATAGTGGACAGAATGGTGGAGATAGTGGATGGTGCTATTTTGGTACGCTTGTGGAGATTCGCCTGATTGTAACACTAGGGCGACTGCTAGTCCACCTGACGTCGACAATGGGCAATCAAAGTGTGGCAGGGTAGACCAAGTGGGATGCCGAGAAGAAGACTCATCTCAAAATACTGCAGCAAAATGTGCTTCTAAGTAATCGCATACTGCACGGATAGTAGAATCTTCCTGCAGAGAACTTAAGAGCAAAACTACCCTCCACCACGATTTAGTCTCTGCAAGATTAGTCGTACATTTGATGACGTGATGTATGTGGCCTGAGAGGCTCATTGTAATCTGTTAATTTAGTGATTCGTTTTCAGACCACTGGAGGATGGCTAGTTGTCAATTACTCTATGTGTAGATACAGAGAGTGTAAATTCTCCTCTCGCCATCCTTCCCCTTATCCACTTCCTCAATGAATGCCAAAAATTAGTAACAAGAAAGGCAATTTTTTGGCTAGAAATGAAGACTCTGCAAAAGAGAAAATACATTGACGCATTACTTATTGCTACTTGAACACAAAAGTGTTGTGTATGTGAGCAATTTGAATATGAACCCCAAAACCTATCACTGTCTTCGGCTTTTGAGGAGTGCTACTGAAGCCCTTAAGTAACCACTACATAACGAGTTCCGGTTTCGTGCATACATTGTTTTTATTTGCTTCATGTGGGTTCCTCTTCCAACGATTGTGCTATTAGCCAGCAAGGTGCCAAAGTCATCGCCACCATGTGTTCCACTTCTATCAACTGCTAAATGATATTATTTAGGATGAAGCAAGGGAGGCCAAGGGAGACCATAGTTGCGTGTGCAAACTTCTCAGCCACCAACAGGTTTGGCTGCCGACAGCTGTTCAGCAGCTCACATTGGAGAGGCATCGCTTCCCATGTTCAGGATGGAGAAGCTCTTATAGGAGGGATGCTTTGATGTGCCACCAACAACGCCAGTTGCGCGAACTTTTGTGGTGTTCACGTGCGTCATATGACCACCAAAATCAGGCGTGATTTGATTCGCTCACTGCCTCACCTACTTTGAGTCCTTCTTCCTTGCCTCAGACCTAACCACAAAGGGGTGGGAACGCCGTGTTATCATCAGTGTGCACTTTGGACACTGCTGTCAATTGCAAATCGCTTTGCTGTCTGACTTGAACTCAATGAGTGGAAGAGACGCTGTAGTTGATGCTGGGGGCGAAGGGAGAAGAAACCACAGAAAGCATATAAAAACTTGCGCGGGGAATTGGATTGCGTCATGCGCTTCCTACTGTGTGAAAGGAGAAAGGGGAGCCGCATAAGTTCATGGCATAATTGAGGGTGAGTGGGGGTAAAATTCCTTAAATTGTTCACTTTCAAATGATGGGAAGTGCCCGGTTGTGATCTTTTAATTACGGAACGCCGGGTCCGGACGCCAATTCATCTGACGCTGCTCTCATCTTATTACTTCGTTTGTTAAGTCCCTTCGTTCTGTGTCTGCTGTACAGGCAACTCGGAATTCTGGCCACACGAGAGACAAGTCGCCACCGTCTGGTGTGACAGCTGTCGCCACTTCAATGGGCAGCGTTTTTCACATTGTCATGCATCTGAATGCGATGCACAATGAGAACATGGGCATTAATCCTCTGCTCCAACTATAATGTGTAGCTTTTGGAGACGAAGGTAGACACGCACACATACGTTCTTATCAGTTAGGGCGACTATCCAGGTGGACAAAAGAAGGAAATGTACAATGGTATGCACGCACAAACTGGGACAGAAAGAATGAAGAGTGCATGCGCAGGAATAGGGCAAGAAGTACACAATCTTACTCGTTAATATAGACCACCATGTAGAAGGACTCGTAAAAAGGAAGGAAGTTAAAAGTTGGCAATAAGGTAGGGAGATAGGAGGTTGACCGAACTTTGAAATATGAAATGTAATGTTGGAGCATGACAGTCCCATTTGCTCTCAAGAGCGTAGCTGGTGGAGGGGGAGGATGAGCAGGTGGAGGAGGAGTAGTAGAAGATCCACTAGCGCCAACGCACTTCGATAGAGGCACGACGACTCGTCAAGAGTAGCAGTCGCCAGCATTTCCTTTTCTCACCTTGTTTTGTGGGTTGGACGCCTTTTGTGCATTCGTAAAATCTTTTGCTCCTCCCACAACGAGATGCCCACCTCTTTAATCTGAAGAAAGCAGGTATGCATTACTAAATGAGGGGGAGAAAATAGACCACAGAATGCTCGCCTAGTGCTGACTCTTGTGCAAATGGTTTTTTTGACAAAAGCAGCAGCAGCGCTGAAATCTTTTGTACAAAAAGGACAAGTTTTTAATCACACCACCTCAACCATGCTTGGGAATGACTAACTTGCTCAATTTCTGCCCTAACACATAAACACAGGTAGAATTCCAATGCGTTGGCAATTGGTCTAAGGTTGGATGCCAATCAAACGAATATGGATGCGACAGCGTCCTTAACACTGGGATGGAAGACGAAGGCGCCCAACCTCACAGTTCCCCCATTTGGCGAGAGCGCTTAAACAACAAGGACGCTCACATTGCATCCTCCATTTTCCTTGGTGTCCCATCTTTGCAGCTCAACTGGACGCAAATCCACTTGCACAAACACTGATTTATTAAATTCGTTTTAATACTTTTTCAGCGCAAACACATCACGTCACCCAAACTAATGTCAACTATGAGGTGACAGAAATGAAGCATTCAGTGCTGATGACATTGGCATCCACTCCTGGTTAATAGCACAAACAGTGGAAGAAGAAACTTCGGAAAGCGCATAGAAACACAACGTATGGAAGAAATCGAAACTCGTCGTACGGTACCCAATGTATGACTTGAGCAGCACGCTTCGCAGATCGAAGAGGCTGACAGACGTCAGTGGCTAAAATTCAAGTTAATCACTCCCTAATCACCTTCTGTTATCAAATGACATGCCGCAATGTCTTAAGGAATGCGGGCTTAATGTAAGTCTGGATGAAATGTGAGCACGTATGGCTCAGTTTTAAAGATTATGAGTGGATATGATGCCGAGGAAAGAAAATGCGGGCTCCATTTTCCGGCTTTTTTGCCAAAAGTTAGTCACGTTGTGCCCATAGGTATGTGGGCGCATGAAGCATGAAAGATGGTGAGAGAAGGTTGCTATGGGTAGTGAAAGAGTGAGGATAATTACTGGCAAATAAAGTGGATGTAGAGCTCTCATCAAAAAGTATTTCCTTTGCCTTCGCGATTACAGCATTAAGCCTACATGTGCCCACCAATTCACACTGGTATCTCACACGTTTATCCGCTGACCTCTATTCTTCCACAACATTCTCATCCCGTCTCATCCTCTTCATCTCACTGCTTATTTTCTCTGCCAGCTAAACTTGGAAGCTGATGTAGCTGGTGACTTGGGGTCTGCGTTGGTCACTGACTTAGTGGAGGTGGAATCGCTAACTGCTCATCTTAGCAACTCGTGATGTTGAGTAATTTTGTATTGGTCATTATCGCTGCTGTCGAACAGGAAGATTGGAAAGCCTTTCTGAAAGAAGAAGATGATAACGACGTAGTTCGGCAGGAAATACTGTTCGCCGCTGCACTAAAGTCTTAATAGGCAAGTAGCACAGTGGGATGGCTTTGTCTTGGGACACTGAAATGCTTGCGTAGCTTAGCGGATAGACAAACGAGATGTTAGGTTGCTACATGACGTCGCGTTTCTCTCCCATTCCCACTTGTAATGCATTGACTCAAGTGTTTTAGATGAGCACATGACTGTAAGACTCTTGGTGAATGAAAATCCAGCATTTGGCTGTCTACCTCGCTGCTGGTGGATTTGGGCGCAAAATATAGCCTATGGGTCGCATTACATGGATGTTGCGTAGATCTGCGTGCTTTTCGGAATGCGAAACTGGAAATTGTCGGCTTCCACATGGTGCGCGTGTCGTGACTTCCATTAGCCAGACTGACAGCCCATTTCTGGCTAAATCATCGAAAAGCGTCTCCATGATTATTGGCAAAACAGGAAGTAAGCATCTTTAAGCCACTTCAATGCCTTCACTTAACCAAATTCATAACTAGTACTATTGATGGTGACACTTGACAGGAATTCTAAGGAATGGTAAACGTGCTTGACCGACGGGAGAGTTATCGATGGCTGAGTCACGAATGCTAGATGAGGCAATCATAAACGCCACACTATGTATAATGAAGGGTTGGTGTGATTGAAGGCGTCATTTCGGGACATGCAGTTTCTCAGATGAAGTGGAAAGGCGTACCTATGAAGAGAATCTCTCACCACGTTTGCAGTGGGCACGTCAAAGCCTCTGCGTCGAATATTACAATCACCACATCTAGTAGCTGTGCATGCACTCATTTCACCACTCCAACTCTATTTACCACGTTTGCAGTCCTAGTGCTTCCAATATCGCAATCGCTCAAACGCCTTAATAATGCGCGTGGTTCCACGGTGTGCGTGTGAATGCGTCGGTTGCTTCGTAGGCCAAGAGTGGGCTATTCCATTAGCCTATATGCATGTAAACACATATGTGTGGGTTGTAAATACAAGTTCTGTTTTTTTAGGGGAGGAGACATGTCTATTTCACTCTGCGTCATGCTATTAATAACTTTATTTACGCATAGCGATTGAACCGTTTGGAGGCAAGACACTTTCTCATGTTTTACTTTCATCGATACATGGATATAAGCATTTGGCAAATGGGAATCGGTAAATTTATTAGTAATTAAGTGACAAGCTGGCTGGCATAGCAAGTGCTCTACAAATTGCAAATAGTCTAAGTGTGTCACATTCAAGTCGACTTTTTGCCACTGAGTAGACCCATTCACTTCCTTGCATCATCCAATGCCTCCTAGCGTTTCACTTGATCAATCATTAAGTGAGGCAATAGACGCTGGTCTTTCAAATCACTCCTCATCACACCGCTTGAGCATTACGCTTCCATCTTACTTCATATGGGAACACGTGGAAGGACACTAAGGCCAACGAAGCTTCGTCACCCTTTGTCATCCTATTGCAGGCATGTCTATGCATCTCTGTTGTGCTGGACTCGGCGCTCCCTAGGACGTAACAATTGAGGCAATCGACACTTACACTGTGAGCGTGAGTTGGAAATCGTCATCTCAATTCGACGAGCATGTCACTAACGATGGTGTCCGAGGTACAGTCAACAATGTTCCGGAAAACGTTGTCTTCAATATGGGATCATCAAGTTACACCTTCACCGCTTTGAAGGCAATGAAATCCGTGTTTACTATCGTTTGCCCTGCATTGGAAAGGATGCGCCAAATAGACGTTGGAGCAGAGTCTACAGTAGTGAAGTGAGAGTAACTACAACAAGCAGGGAAGAAGGTGACATCGTTATGCTCGTTATGTCGAAGGCCAAACTACTACTTCTAAGCAACCAAGAGCGGTTACATCAGCACCATCAAAGCACGCCTTTCCTACTACTACTAAATTGGCTTCGCAGCTTCACTTTACGGCATTCTCTGCCATGGAATCTACCATACGCCTGATGAGGCAGTCCAAAATGCCTCTTTATGCGCCGCTAACAGCTTTTTGACATGTAGGGGCCAAAACACGCAATGAGGAGAAGTTGATGTTTAAAATTAAGATAAAAATTGTCTTTTATGAGTGAGATTCTCGTAAGGCTCCTACAATCGCAACTAATACTAGGCGTATTCAGACTTCTGGGCTTTCCACGACGAGGCTATCCGCGTCGAATTCTACGACAGCCACTTCCATAGACTTCTCTACTTCTCCTACAACCACCATCACTAACGTATCTACCCTCACTGCATACTTGAACCTTTTAAGTCTGTGCAATTCTCCAACCAAATCACCATCCTCAGGTATTGCACCTTAATGTTTGCGTTTGCAAGCATGTTGCTGATTCTTATTGCAGGCTTCATAAATTCAGAAAAATGGTCAAACGACACCAATCTGCCTTTAATCTCAATGAACGTAGCAACTAAAGTAAAGGGCTCTTGAATAACAAATAAACGCCTCCACACTTTATATTTCATTAACACTAAAACGAGTTTGTTTTGTTGCATGTGTTTGACAAAGCACTGCAAAATGCACTACTTGGTTAATGAGCTGGCAAGTATCGTGAAAAAGAGGTTATAGAATGATTTACAATTCTGAAGCCATCTTTAGGTCCGGAGAGACGTTGCTGTATAAAGCCGCAAAAATATCCGCTTACTTGACTGCTTATGGATACGGTGTTAACTGGCCACTAGTAAGTATTCCGTTTGTGGTTGAAAGGTGTTCAGATTCAGACACACACTTAAGCCCAGTCTCCACCAGCTCACAGCCAGATTACCAGACGCAAGCTGACCGATTAGGTCACCCTTCCTGTTCTTCGAATCCGCCTATTGAGGAACTGGATTGGGGATCGCTAGCATTGGAGCAACTCACTTGCAATGGGAACCCAGACCACTGCATCTGCTTCCTTTATGCGGCCAGATAATATACGCCCATTCTTTTACTGATATTCAAAGACTCTGCCTTTATTATCTCCTTTCACTACCTTGATGGCCATGTCTTTGGTGTTTTTGATGCCCTCAACAATGCGTTGCACCCTTGTCTTTGGATCGCATCACAAAATGAGACGGAGAAGGAGTGATTGTAAGCACTGAAGAGGCAAATGAACGCGTTGTTTGAGGTGCTGCAGTTATGGTCAAACATTGTCGGAAAGCCAGCAGCTTCGCCCAGCATAGGCGACACAGGGTACGGTGTTCAAGTCCTTAACATTTTAAGTCTAGTGCATTCAGAGTGATTGCGTTTGCCGATTGAAGGTAAATGGAATCTATCCCGTATAAAGGAATGGATTCCTTCCTTCATTAGAGCATTCTTTGATTGGCAATTAAATCACTTATCACAACCAAGGACAGTTCTTGCCATATCTGACCAACTAAATATTCAGAGCAACCTAGCCAAAGTTTTCTGGCAGAAAGTCCACAGCTCAATAATAGGCTACTGCTTACTACACTACTTTTCTTGGAAGGGTGTGCGCTGTGATCATGTGCCGCCTGTTTGTCAAACATTGCCGTCCTCCGCCCCTTACACCTCTTCCACGTTTCCACACCAGGAATTCGCCCGTTTTTTTTTGGTTAACACCGTCGATCAGGAATTGACTTAATGCCTAAAAAATTGACGATTTGATGGAATTGTGAGGGCAGAAACTTGGCAAAATTGCTAGCCTTACTTCCTGCAAAGTAGAGAAGGCTGTTATGTGCTGCTCATTTTAATGCCTGGAAAATGAAAACTTGAGCATGGGGTGGTGTTAGACACTAGTCTGGTGCACTCTCGCCTTTCTCTCCTCCTCTGCTCCCCCTCTCTTCCTTTCCCTAGGTCATATCAATCAACCCATTAATGCGTTGAGATCGCCTCTCATGTGTGTCAGGTCGTCGTGCCGACACTTTAGAGCTGTTTAATTGTGTCACATGACCGCCAAAATGGGCATGATTGGGTTAGCCTACTATTTTCGCCCACTTTACGTCCTTCCTCCTTGCCTCAGCCCTATCCACGCAGTGCACGAGACCGCCATAGAAGCCTGGATGGACCGGAAGACCGTCGGGACATGGATCACTGACAAGTCCACAACTTCCTTTCTCACAAACCATCTTATTGCTAATGCTGTTGCTATCAGTATCCAACTTGTGGGCTCTTGTCATTTGAATGGGTGCTGGGAGTGATTGCGGAGGCGCTTTTTGAATTTAGCTTTGTCTTCTCGATAGAATGTGTCCACAGATGGGCAGGATATTACCTCGTTTGGTGGACGCTTGGAAGGTTAGTTAACGGATGGAAAAGTTGATGTGTAAGTGGATGAGTTTATGAGTGGACAGGTGGAAACGGGATAGAAGAATGAATGTTGGCAATGTTACTTTGTATTGACCATTTCAATTTTGAAGGAACCATCCTACCCTTCATGCTGCCTGACAGCAATCTCATCACGTGCCGTGGCTGCCTTCCACCCTCGCTTCTTTTGTGATTGTTAAAGGTGTTGACAAAAATGTAAAAGCCTATACTGAAGTGCTTAATTTAAATGGCAACTCCAGCTGACCGTGCAAGCGATCCATATTTTTGTGCCGTAGGGAATGAAAAGGTAGTAGATGAGTGAATATGTGAGTGGAAGAGCACCGTGGCGAAAGACAGTCAAGTATGCCAACCATCAACTGCTATTTCCATGTTGCTTCACACATCGCATGGCCTGTGTGCACACGCCTACAGCAAGCCTGCTTGCGCCCACGAGTCCGCGTTGGCTTCTTACACGTTCACAGCCTTCTCCATCATTCCTCATCTACTTCATCAAACCTTATAACTTGTCCTACAATTTAGCTTGGATGCAAATGTGGCTGCTGGCTTGAGGTCTGCATTCATCGTTGAGTATCAGTCGGTGAAATTGCTGGCGTTTGGAATTCGTGCTGCCATGTAACAAGCAAGGTGATGAAAGTAGTACACTCCGTCTCATTTTGTGATGCAGTGCACAGAGAATGAGGAACGCATCGGTAAAGGCATCAAAGTGGTCAGAGATGTGACCTAGCCAGTTAGTGAGAGAAGTTATTCAGCCTAGAATAATCGAGAAAAGGCAAAGGAATGGGCGCACTTCATCTGCCTGCTAAAAATAAGCCGATGCAATGGTCTAAGTTTTCACTGTGAGTGAGTCGGTGAGTGAGTGAGTGAGTGAGTAAGTGAGTGAGTGAGTGAGTGAGTGAGTGAGTGAGTGAGTGAGTGAGTGAGTGAGTGAGTGAGTGAGTGAGTGAGTGAGTGAGTGAGTGAGTGAGTGAGTGAGTGAGGGTGAGTGAGTGAGTGAGTGAGTGAGTGAGTGAGTGGCCCATATGCTAGCAATCAGGCAACCAGTTCCTCAAATAGGCACATTCGAAGAGGAATCGATCAACGTGCTCGTGTCAATCTGGCGGTGGGTTAGCGGAGCCTGGGCTAAGGTCTTCTTCTAAGTGCCTTTGTGAGGAAATTCAATCACTCAGTTGAGCATACTCACAAGTGACCGGATGTAAGGAAATGATTGGGTCTACTTGGTTGCACCAAGTCGATTTGACTGTGACAAGATATGACATAAAGGAGTGGAAACCGATAAATCATTTTCAGCACGCTTAAACTCTTTGTGCGCCGAGAAACACTTGTTAGGCCTACCGGATATATCAATTAGTCACTCATTTATGCGCTCTATCCCATTCACCAAGTGCTTATACCACGTATAGATAAAAATGAACCATGAGAAGGTGTCTTAGCTCCGACAGGTTGGCAATCGCTATGCAAGAATAAAGTTACTAACAGCATGAAGCAAAATGGAAGGGAGATCTCCCCTCCACTAGAAAAGACAGAACTTGTACTTATAGCCCACACATATGCGTGCTTATAGGCATGAAGTCTAGTGATGTAGACCAATGGGATGTCCTACTCCTGACCCACAAAACTAATAATGCATTCACAGTCACGCTGCTGTTCCACACACAACGTTGCGTCGTTTATGCAATTGTGTTAGGGTTCGCCGGTGCAAGTCAGCCTTAACCTTCAACCTCTTTTAGGAGTTCCTGCTACCTGATTTGATCAGCTGCGGTATTGGGAGCACTGGGACTGCGAAAGTATCTAATTGAGTTGGAGTGGTAAGATAAGTACATGCAAATCTACCAGTTATGGTGATTGTAGAATTCGCCGCAGAGGCTTTGGCATGCTCACTGCAAACGTGGCAGGCGATCCTTCTTTCAGATATTCCTTCCCAGCCCATCGAGAAAACGGCGTATTCTAAATAACGTTTTCTAACCTTGCAAATCTGCCGACTTTTCATTGTGCGTAGTGTTACAAATATGATTACCACGTTATGCTCTCGTATGTCATTTTCTGTGGTCAAGAATATGGCAGGAGCGAGTAATTATGCTTTAAGGAGGCATCCGTGATAGTAGTTAGTCGGCGTCCTTTGACTTCCTTTCAAATGCATCTAGAGGATTCTTAGTCGTAAGCCAGCCTGTGATTTGACGGAATTACCCGGACTGACTTCTTGCAAAGCACTGCATCTACCGCCACAACATCCCTTCGGATCAAGTATGTTCACCATTCCTACAAAATGCTAGTTATGTGCCTCCATCAACAATGTTGGCTATGAGTTCGCTTAAGTGAATTCATGAAAGTAGCTTAAAGATGCCCACCTCCTGTTTTAGCATCAAGCATGAAGACGTTTTAAATGATTTAGCCAGAAATAGGACAATTAGTCCAGGTTGATGGACGTCACAACACATGCGCTGTGTGAGGGTCAACTGTTCCTAGTTTCGCATTCCACAGGGCACGCAGATCTACACAAACGTTCACGCAATGCGACCCATGCGCTACATTGTGCACTCGAATGATGGACTTCTATTCACCAAGAGAATTGCAGTCACGTACTCTTTTAAAGCACTTTAGTAACTGCAATACAAGGGAGAATGGGAGGCTACACAATGTCGTGCAGCGGCTCGACAACTCGTTAGTCTATCTGCCAAGCCACACCATGCTACTTTCCTAGTAAACCTTCTGAACGCCGGTGGGCAGTATGTTCTTCCACGCCGCATGACGAGTTCCAGTTTCTTGCATACGTTGTTTTTCTTTGTGCTTTCCGTACTTTCCTCTTTCACTGTTTGTGCCTTTGGCCAGCAGTGGATGCCAATGCCATCAACACTAAATGCTTCATTTTCATCGACTCTTAGTTAACATTAGTTTTTATGAAGTAATGTGCCTGCTCTAAAATTATACTTAAACGAATTTTATAAACCGATGTTTATGTAAGTGGATTTGCGTCTAGACGAGTTGAATAGACGGACATCAGGGGGATTGAGGATGCAATACAAACATCTTTGTTGCCCATGTGCACGCGTCAACTGGGTGAAATATGAGGTTAAGCACACCCGTCCCCATCCCAGTGATGGAGACACTGTCGCGTCCATGTTCGTTTGATTGCCTTCCGGCATTTGAATCCCGCCTGTGTTTGTGTGCCTCAGTGGATCAAGGTGCAGAACGAAAGTTGGGGTGGAAATAGAGTACTTCAGCCATCCCCGAGCATGGTTGGGGAGGGGTATTTGGAGGTTGGGTTTTCGTTGGTAGTAAAAGTTGTCAGTTTCTCACAATAAACTTCCACGCTGATGCTGATTTGTCAAAGAAAAATATTTGCACAAAAGTCGGTGGTGGAACTGCAAATAGTTGTTTTAGCTTGATTCGATTATCGTCCCGTTGTATAGCCATTAAGATTAGCTGCAATTGTTGCCCCACTAGACCCATGTCGTCGCACTTGGCAAAATTTATGATATTAGTCTCAATTTATTCAGGCATTTCGAACGGGTCAGCCGAGTCGGACTCGGGGTCAGTAGTTAACATCATCGCGCTCACTACGAATGAGCAAATAGCAACATGGTGCTTGAGCAGTCTTTAATGATTGGAGGGAGGAATGGATATGAAAGAGATGGATGAATAGATAGGGAGTGAGTGGAAGAAGAGAAGATGGATGGGAGGAGGAAATAAAGGGATTGATGGATGGATGGATGGATGGATGAATGGATGGATGGATAGATGGATGATAGATGAATGGATGGATGGATGAATGAATGAATGAATGAATGAATGAATGAATGAATGAATGAATGAATGAATGAATGAGAATGAATGAATGAATGAATGAATGAATAATGATGAATGAATGAATACGGCGTGGGAAATGAAGCGACCTGCAGACCCGAGTTGTTAACGACACAGGTGAGTGATGAGTGCACCTTAAAGTGGGGTCTTTGCTGCTGAGTGTGTCATTAATTGCTAGGATTGGCATGATATTACTGCGTAGATCTGCGAATGGTTCAAGGGGTGAGGGATCGTAGAGAAGGAGAAGGTGTTTAGCGGGAGAAGAAAAGATGCCCCCAACTAAGCACTTTGCGCAAGGACGCGTATGCAAAGTAGGCTGAAAGGAATGAAGGAAGAAATGAAGATAGAAAGGCTGCATAATGCTTGAGCAGCCTTGCATTATCTATTCTGCCTCCGATTCTTTCTTTTCCTCCTTCTGCTACATAGGTCACCTCTAACTCCTGCCGCGTTGGCATTAACTCCCTCGCTAGGACTTCGTTCCTGATGAAAATATGCTAGCAATCTCCAGTGCCTAGTAAAGCGTGCCTTTTAAGGCTTATCAACCGACTAACTAACTATCTAATTAAATTGATGGTAGCTTGGTTTAGCGTGAGGTTGCGATTTATTAAAGGAAATTTATGTTTTGGCACTGTCAACGTCGGAGGTAGTCGTTCCGATACAATTGGATGACATATGACTACGCAAAATGTCTCCCAAAACTGATTTTTAATGGGTTCCAAGAACTAACTTTGACACAATAAACATACTGATTTCAAGCACTATTTGTCCTTGTTTATTGCTTCCATTAATAATTTCTTGCTTCCAAATTTAAGCTTGTTCATTCATCCAGTTTGTCCACACATCTACTTGTAAATTAAACGCCTAAGTGAGCAAATTTAGCATCCATCTTCCATCTCTTCGAAGTACACGTGTTCCTTCTCCTTCTTGCTTCCACTCCGCTCCTCTTCGCTCTCATTCTCATTCCACTTAGACGTGTCCCTCCCTCGTTTGGACTGGTCTGGCGTCTGTGCCCACAGCAAGCACGACGACGGAAAAGCGCACCAAAGAAATGCATACTCCTCATTTCCTGAGTTACGATTCTCCTTATTCCAAGTAAATAAACGCACTTTGGCCGGTGGTGGGCGTAGTATTTAACCCAATGGTGCCCACATTTTGACATGTTGGGTGGCAAAAGTAAAGCCTGTGCGTGCGAAAAATACTCCACGGATTATGTGAGGATGTAGTTGAGTCAGTGCATGCATGTATGGATGGATGGATGAATGGATGGATGGATGGATGGATGGATGGATGGATGGATGGATGGATGGATGGATGGATGGATGGATGGATGGATGGATGGATGGATGGATGGATGGATGGATGGATGGATGGAGGGAGGGCTGAAATGCGCATAAGTGTGTGGGCAATTCAATGGATGCGGAACATTTGATGGGAACCAGATGCAGTGTATGCTTGGGTTGAGGGTGAATGCCTAGCCTAAGGCTTAAGAATGGTGATAAGTTAGTGTTTCGTGAAACCAAGTCCAGCAAAAGCACTTGCCTCATTCCTGCAAAGCAGAGGAGGCAGCCAAGTGCTCCCCATTTTGGTGCCCGGAATATGATGACTTAATAAGGGAAAGGAAGCTGGCTTCATAGATTACGTGTTGTCAACCAAACGTAGAATGTGTCTTGTGTGTGAAATACTTGACTATCGCCACCAACGTCTCTGGCCCTCCTCGGTTCTTGAAGCGTGCTACTATAGTTGTTAAGTAGGCACTGCTTCTGTTTGCACTATTAGCCAGGAACACACGTGAAATAAATGTCATTGTAGTAGAGTGGAACTAAATCTACCATATAGCGATGAACGCTAATCGGAATCATTGTCTGACTACACTCATGTCGTCTAATATGAGAAGAAATCCGCACTTAGTGTCGCACAAATACAAGCGCATGGAGCATTGATAATTGGATTTCTGTGTCTTTGTGTGCTAACGATCATTTCCTTGCCACTTCCGTTGTCGGTGCTAGATATTCCCAATTGATCATTGCCTGCAAGATACCACTGGAAATGGTAAAGATGGTTAGATCTTGGGTGCTAGAAACACTTTTGACCACCTTTTACCACCGCAGTTGTGGGACGGGGAGGAAAAGTCGATTTGATCTCCTAGAAGGTACCGTATGCTTTTATCGCACGTGTTCTTCACAAATTGTCAATATATAGATGGCTATTGCCAATGTTCATGCAACTCTGTCAGCGATGTTGTCTCAAGGGGATTTTGGTGAACCATGCAGATCAGATGTATTCCCACACTAAAGGGTATTTTACAGGAATTTCTGCTGCTGTGCTAGACTGCATACAACCTTGGCAAATTTGCTTGAAGTGCTTGACACGAATGGGAAACCCTGTTAACAAACAAGCAAATTCCTCCCCTGTCATCACTGTCACTGTGGTCACAACTCCCGATGCCCTCGCCTCTGTCACTCAAATCAGACATGATTTGTGGAGGGAGAAACGCTTGTCACTCATCCTCTCTTCCCCACAGATACAATAAACTGTCACTGTGAATGCGATGCCTTGAGGCATTTCTGACGAAGCCTGGTTTGCTATCTGCCTGCAGAAGGCATCAGTAGCTGTAGACATGCCAGCGCATTGTGGGGGAACTGGTCACACCACTATTATCGAGTGCTTGAACTTGCCACTACCATTCTTTCACCGCCAACTTCCGCCTCATTGATTCACATTGCGATAGTCAAGGCCAATTAGGATGGCATAAAGAGCTGGGCATGGGGCCATCCTTCCACGATCATCCTTTCCTCGCCAACTTCATCTAGGTTGGCGTGGAGGCATATATGGTGGGGAAAATTTCAAAAACACGGTCAAGACTGTCCAACTCTAAAGCCGCCACTACCACTACCAACGTGTGATTAGAGGGGAAGGCAATGTTCCCACCTCTTCCACGCACACACGTAGAGGATGCTGCTAGCCAGTCTTCTGTGTTGATCGGCGGGGTATCGCATTACTCCTCCAGTCCGAGGTATCAGAGACATTAAATCTTCTAGTCTCTCGAGGTTTAGTCTGCTTTTAGCCGCTGAAACAAGCAGATGACGCTCTGCTCCGAGGTGGCAATGAAAAATAGTGAAATCAAAATAAAGACCTACTCTCCCATCTTCTTTTCCCTCCTGGTCGACTGCGAGATGAGGAGCACTGTCTATGCCATCGAACTTGCTTATTTACACAATTTTGCAGACAAAACTGGGGTGGAGGAAGGCTTCCTCGTGAACCTTTCGACCACTCTCACGAGGCGTCAATTCCGTTTTTTAGGGTAGGGAAACATTGGTGGGAGGAATGTTATGGCATGTCAGTAAATCAGACCACCAACAACACCAGCTGCACTGTGGAAGACGGTGTTGAGGATGTGTTGTGGTACATCTACTGCTTGGGCTATGCCGCGGCCGCTATGCCCACGGTGACTATTGTAACCATGAGGTTGGATCCTTTGATGTGGAGTCGGTCAATGCCACACGATCGAACTCTTTCTCTCTTATCAAGAATCCAGCTTTCGTGATGGCATTCCCTCTCCATAAATAAATAAATTAGCCCTTTGGAATGTTTTGAGACTCACCATTCGTGTTGGTTATTTGAGCCAATCCCTAATGCCTTCTAATTGCATCAGCCATTTGACAGACTTATCTTTGCCGCGCTTTTGCTCATCGGCCCCACTGTCTCCAATGCACACGTCGCACTTGTCCGTCGCCTCATCTGCACCCACATACTCCACGAAGCGTGTTATTGAAGTCATACAGTAGGCACCTCATGACGCGTTCCAATCACTTACTCAAGTTTTTTAGATGCTTTCTGTGGTCTCTCCTTCCATTGCTCCCACCATCAACTTCAGCATCCCTTCCACTCATGTATTTCAGGTCAGTCTACAAGGCGAAACTTAATTGGCAACAGTTCCCAACGTAGGCGCTGATGATGACACGGCGATCCTGCCCCTTTGTGGGTAGGCCTGTGGCAAGGAAGAAGGACACAAAGAAGGTGAAGGCAGTGGGCAAACCAAGCCACGCCTGATTTTGGTGGTCGTGTGACTAACGTAAACACAACAAAAGTTCACGCAAATGGCGTTGTTGATGGCCTGATTTACGGGCATGTGAAAACATTCCTCGGACCAGGGCTTCTCTATCCTGAATAAGGGAGGCGATGCCTCCCTTATGTGAGCTGCTACACGCAAGCAATCGGAACTCGTCATGTGGTGCCTACTTAATGGCCTCAGTAGAGCGCTTCGGAGACCGAAGAGAGCAAGGGATGTAAATAACTGCATTCAAGCTGTTCAATCACACAACACTTTTGTGTTCAAATGACAACAAGTAGTTCATTAAAGTTCTTCCCTCCATAGAGTCCTTATTTTCCAGTCAAAAACTTGACTTTCCTGCTGATCAGTGATGGCAATCATTGAGTGAACGAGGAGAAGGATGGCGAGGGGCAACTTACACCCTCACATGAAGAGCAATTTCCCACTAGTCAATTTGCAGTGGGCCAAAAAAGGAGGAGGCTGGGGGCATTCAATTAACCTACGATAATGAGCCTCACAGGACGCCTACATCACATCACCAAAATTTGGACCCATCTTTCTAGCGACAGAATTGTAATGGGGTGGCTTGTGCTCCTAGGATTTTCTCTACAGAGAGAACCTACCACTCACGCGGGACGCGATTACTTGGAAGTGCGTTTTGTTGCAATTTTCGGGAGGAATCCTCTTCAAAACATCCCACTTCACCCACCCTCCCACACACCGACTGCTCATTGTCAGTGGCAGGTAAACTAACAGTCGACCTAGTGTTAGGTGCCAGTCGTATCACCAAAAGTGTACCAGATTAGCATCACTTGCTCTCTTCACCATTCATTCGTTGGCATGCACACACACACATATACCATACACGCCAGCCCTCACTACTCGGAGAATGTCAATGGCAAAGACATCCGGTTCGTTCATCACCTCGCCCTCCAATGAAGTGAACGTGCCTTTGTGGTGGTCGCTAATATCGACTAATCCAATCAAAATGTACACGCTGCAATGAAGCTGTAGGGTAAGGAAGGAAGTCACAGCTTCGTGGACCGCTAAGGCTGGGAAGCGGATCAGAATGAAAAGTGACATGGTTTCTTGAGGATAAAAGGTGCTCGCGAAGCAAATGTGAATACGAGCATAAAATGTAGCAACTACGACAGTCAGTCGCACGTGGATTCGCATTACGCAGACATCGTGTAGATCTACGTGCTTTGCGGGATGCGAAAGTAGAAGCGGTTGACTCTCACACCGTGCAAATATCATGATAACAGCCCTGTTTCTGGCTAAAACATCGAAAAGCGTCCCCAGGATTGATGACATAACAGGAGGCTCCCATCTTTTAGCAACCTCTATGCCTTCACTTGTTAGGACTCATAGCCGACACTGTTGACTTAGGCACTTAACTGGAGTTTTGGAGGAATGATGAATGTATTAGTCGTACAGTAGAGCTGTGGCGGTGGCTGTGGCGCCTTGCTAGAAGTTGGTTTAGTCTTCTCGGTTAATCATAAGCTCAACTATGACTTCACATTCAACGGGTACGCCCAAAACGCAAACTTCCTTTAATTCTTGATCACTATTTCCTGCCATGAACCTGGGCACAAAAATTGAGACAAGAGAGCTTAACAAGGCAGTCATAAACACCTCAATATGCACTGTTTAGTGTTGGCAAAAATGCAAGATCCGTAGGTGCTAGGCAGGACATGCAGTTTTCTAGATGGAGTGAGGCGGATTTTCTACAACGATGATCTTTTCCTACTTCTGCGAGGAACGGGTCAAATACTCTGCGTCGAACTCTACAATCAACACAACTAGTAGCTCCGCTTTTGCGCATTTCACCTCCCTTACACTGTTTATTTTTGTGGTCCCAATGTTCACAATATCGCAGCTCATCCCAAAAACAGAGAAGCAACTATCAAAAATTTTGCAGATAGAGGTTGGATTGCGCTGGCAGGTGTCCTTACCAGAAAACATTAACACAATCACTCAGACGACCCAACAAAGTGTGTGGTTCCACAGTGTGCGTGTTAACGCGCCACTGGCTTCGTGGGTCAGGAGAAGGCCATTCTCTTAGTCAACATCATTCGACTATATGCTTATGAGCAAATTAGCTAATCTGGCGAGCTTAACATGTGTTTCTCAACATGCGAAAAGTTAGAGAGCGCTAGAAATGACTTACCTGCTACCATCTCAGCAAGGTTAAGTAAGCTTGGCGCCGCTGAGCAGACCCCTTCATTCACTTGCATTGGCTCACACCTCCTAGCATTTCGCTCATTCCACCAGTTAGTGAAGCAATAGACGCAGGTCTTTCAAATCACTCCTTGTCATCTTTCGCGCATTCACTCCGATGCTTGAGCATTGTGCTTCCATCTCACTTCATATGGGGACCAGCGGGAGCGCGCTGAGGCATTCTCATTTCTGCTAAACCTGGGGCTCCCCAGAACGTGACAATTGAGGCAGTTAACCCTTTCACTGCACGCGTGAGTTGGCAACCACCGTCTCAATTTAACGGGCCTGTCGTTAGCCATGGTTTTAGCTGGGAGTCAACAATATTTTGCAATATAGTACCTACCTCTCCATGAAATATTCCCACACCATATTTGGTTTGAAGCCAGCACATCTCGTTTCTGCTGCTGTTTGTACGCGCAGTCAAAAGGGTGCATCAAGCAAAGATGAACACAAAGTCCACAGTAGTGGAGTGGGAACAACCACACCAAGTGCGGAAGAATATGAGTACCTTGAGTTCCCTTTGTCAAAAATTAATCTATTACTTCAAAGCAACCACGATTAATCAACTCAGGTCTGCAGTAGTTTATGTTGCCAAAATGATTCCTTAGCCTCAGCTTAGAGTATCTTCTGCCATAAAATCTACTATAGGTATCTGCGTCAGACACGCCTGGTGAGAGAGTCGAAAATGCTCCAATAGACGCTGCTAGCAGGTTATTGACACGTAAAAGTTAAAATATACAATAGATCAAATCTGTTGTTTCGAAGTGAAAAGAAAAGTCCTCAGTCACGACTGGAATTCCGCAACCACTCCCACAATCACAATGAATGGTGGGCCTGCCCAGACTTCTGCAATCGCCACGATTGCTGCAAACAAAACAAATGGCGAGTCTACCCGCAATTCTACAGTCCCTACAACGGAGCCATCCACGTCAAATGCCGCTACGACCGATTCAGCAGACTCCTCCACCACGCCCACAACCACCACCACTGACGGATCTACCTCGCTGCTTTAGTCACTGCAGCCCTTCCAGCTTCCATGGCTCTAGTGCTTGCATAAACTCTCTCGAAGTCTGTGCAATCCATCAACTATTTCACCTGCTACAAGCATTCTAACTCGATGCTTGCTTCTGACCATCACGCTGCTTATTCCTATTGCACGCTCCATGACTCCATAGAATAGTCGGCTTGACCACCATGCGCCTTTACTCTCAACAGACGTAGCTACTGTAGTGAACGACTTCTGATCGACCATTATAATGCTTTACATTGTGCTACAATCTAGTCCATGCTCAAATGGGTTTTCTCTTGTTGCTAAAGTTGGCAAAAGACCCTGAATCACAAATGGACTAATGAGTTATCAAGCTGACGCGCATCTTGCAAAACGGATTAAAGATTGCACTACAATTGTGGGGCTGTCCATAGATTCAGAGAGACTTTGCTGCCCGAAGCCGCAGAAGCATTCACCCACTTGACTGCTCATTGCAGTGCAATGGGAATCGCAGCTCACCTGGCTCGCCCGCGCCTACATGTCTGGTCATTACAAAGACGACACTTGAATTGCGGCAGCAGTCACTCCGGGGACGATGCCGTTCAGTCATTAGCAAGTACGCTTGACAGAGTCAACTGAGTGACCGGTTTGCAGCAGAGAGACACTGCGACTCTAACTCACACTCGAACTCCGTGCACACAAGCCCAGACTCCACCAGCCCACAGTAAGGTTGACGCACGCACGTTGACCGATTAGTTCACCTGTCACCTTTCCTGGAGAATATTGTGAAAGTATGAGGAGCCAACGTAGACCAGTAGGCGTACGTGGTCTTGTTGCAGACGTAGGTGCATGGTAAAATAGAAACTGCTGGTTGGCACGCTTGTCTACCTCTCTTCATGGTACCCAGAAGGCATAAAGTTGGAACCCATCCAGTAACAATTTCACTTATCAGGCTATCCATTCATTCCTTACTGCCTCAATCCATATATCCATTTGTCTCTTCCTCCATTTCCTTTCCATTCTCTTGCACATCCTTCCACCATTACAGCTTAGCTCTATTTTCTCCTCCCTTCACCCAGCATTCCATTTTTCTTGTGATTCATCCTATTTACACACACCTATCCACCAATTTTTCCTTCGTTTATCCCCTCCGTCTAAATGCCTTACAAGTACGCCTCTCATCATGAATCTACATATTGCGCAGCTGTTTCCCTCTTTTATGTGCCATTTCGTCCTACACCCAAATTATTTACCAGTAATTACTCTTCGATCCTTAATCACCCACAACAGTTTTCTCTCAACTTCAAACATAGTCCATTCGCTAACCTAAGTTTTGGCATAATGTTACCAACTTTTGTCAAAGAGTTAGAGAACAACATCTGCATTACCTTTCATCCACAAGATATCCATTCATAATTCCAAAAATGAGCGTTGCATATTCGCGTTGTATCCAGTCTACATTAAGCTTGTGTTCCACGATTCAACCATCGATCGCTCACATGTCCAACCTATATACATTCATTCGCCGACCCATTAATTCATCCTCATCCGTTCAGCTATCCATCCCCTTTATTCACTATTCATATGCCTCTCTCTCACCACTTCTTGCATGGCATAAGTTACTTGAGCACAAATACCACTTCCGCTAAGCTGCACTGCATCGTCCATAGCATGCGCATTCAGTATGCGATCAGATGTGCAACGTTCGATGAAGTGCTACGTCCACCATCGGGCGAGGCCCTTTATCTGATAGATAATGATCCGATACGTCGCCTACCGGGGTGTTCGAACGGCAGTGCACTTAATTAGGTGGAAGGACTTGTGCAAGTTGAGGATATAAAAGAAGACAAAGAAGGTGATTGGGATGTAGGGTGGAAGAGGGACACCTGCACTTGAAATGCATGGAAGTATATGTGGAGAAGTGTAGGATAGACAAGAACAAGGAGGGACACCTGTGCTTAGAAGATAATATAAGAATTCAGAAAAGGTAGAGAAGGCAGGAAGCAGTGAGAACACTTGCTGTTGTCAATATCCGCATCAAGACCTGCTATTAGTCGTAATTGTGGAGACTTTACGGAGCTAATAATCATGATAGACGATCTTTCCTCTTCAACTGGAAACAACTAATTCGCTTCATTGCACTTCTTAACTCCTACATGTCAACAAGCTGTTAACAGCGCGTATTGAGGCATTTTGTACCGTCTCAGGAGGCGCGAATGACGTAAATCCCGTGGTTGCTTTTGTGAGAGAGAATACTAAAAATGTGGCTGATGGATCATATTACTAGTGGTAGCAAGTTAGTGCCAATGTTGGCTTGACTCGATTAGTCTTATTTACTTTTAAGTACTAATTTAGCTAAAAAAGCGTTGCGGTTACAACGAAAGCGTCGGCGATTACCAAATGTAGGTCGTTTTACCAAATTAATGAGAAAAGTGTGAATTGTACATCCACTAGAAAAATATGATTTTGTTGTTAGATTGAAACATTGAAGACTCCTGCCAAAATTAGGTTGATATTAAATGAATGCGTTCCCATTCAAACCAATGCAAACCACTTGTAAAACAGAACTTGGGTGCTCGCTGTTGAAGATGCGGATAGCACTTTGCAGTTGATCATCTGTAATTAAAAGGATATTCAAAGCAGACCGGCCATGTAATCTCCTCGATCTCAGCTGGATCAGTGCTGCCACCCACAGCCTCCATTCCTCAGTTCTTCCGACGCCCTGGTCGCCGATACGTCTCATTGCTCTTCCAGGCATCACTTGGACAGGAAAATGTAGGCAAAGCTGAGCAAATCCGCTCTATACGTATACCCAACCTGATTCCGCTTTCTGGCAGTCATAGGCAAATGTTCTGGCAAAAGTTACCAAGACTTAAGCTGCCAAGTCTAAGGGTGAGCACATTTTGTGCGCGATGACAACACAATGGCAGCAAGTCAGAATCCGGCATTCCAAAAAATGCTAACATTGCAACTCAATTGGAGGTAAGTCCGCTTACACAAAAAAACATTTATTAGTTTGTCCTAAACGTCTTTATAATAAACACATCACTTCATTCAAAACAATGTCATCTAACGGATGATGCAAGTGCTACATTTTGTGCTGATGGCGTTGGCACACACTGCTGGCCAAAGGCACGAACAGTGGAAGTGGAAAGCATAAAAGGCACATAAATACAGCTTACGCTAGAAAGTAAAACTCGCCACGCAGTGTCTACTTAATAGCTTGGCTAGCGCGCTTTTGAAGCGAACGAAGATGAGAGATGTTGGTGGCTGTATTTAAGGTAATCACTTCTAAAGCACATTTTGTGTTCAAGTGACACCACACAGTGTATGAAACTGGCTTCTCCATTAGGTCCTCATTTCTCGGCTATAAAAATGACTTTTTGCTAGCCATGTTTGTCACTAAATGAAAATAAGGTTGCGGAAAGGTTGGCGAGCTGAGGACCTAAACCACTGATGTCCGCACACAGAGTTATTGGCGATGCTGAAGGGAAAGAATAGAGGGTCGTCAATGGAATGAAGAGCAAGAAGATAGCGCTGTTGTGGATGATAATAATGATGATGATGATGTGTCACTATGCATTTTGCGCAGGTTAAGGCGAGATGACAGGGTGAGCATGGTCAGGTAAGGACCATTGCGAAAATGGTTCCTTTGATCTTAACCAAGGCGACTATTTAAAAACAACATTGGGACAGCCTTAAACGATTTGCTGCCATGCTCGTGCTCGAATTTCAGTTCAATTCATGCAATTATCAGCTGCGATATTGCTTGTTAGAATGGAGGGTCAGATGACTGGAGGAGTGACCCAATGTCTGCGAAGTGGCGTAAGGCAATGAAATGCATTTTGTGGTGTAGCCCAGCAGCAGTCTGGTCACTTCAAAGCACGCCGTATTGTTATAATTACAATAAGACTGGGTGGGTTGAGTGCGTGACAAGTTTTGTTTCATTTCCTAATAAATCAGTCGTTGCTACTTTGTGCATTCGACTTTGTCCCATTACTGAATGCTTGCCAGGAATTTTCACCCACCTCAACTGGATTGCCCATAGTCAAGTCTGCTAAATAGGCATATACAGTGTGATATGGTAGTCTTTTGCATTGACGAATGCTTAAAAATGGGAAAGGAATAGGCTTGCTTTGCTGATTTATTCACAAGGGAGGTCGGCGTGTCAATTTGAGGGTAGGTTGCTTCCCACATTGAATTTTGTAAGCGCCTAAATAATTCAATTTCCTAGTGGCATAATGTGACCATCAACTATTTTGTCGATGGGCCACTTTTCAATTGATGTAGATGCTGCCGGTAATATTCGTACCTCGAACTTGCAGCTATTGATAGGGCATCGGTTCAGCAGTAAGTAGACATTCTTCTAAGTACACACCACTTTGGTTTGCACCAAAGAATAAGGCACAAACTTATGCATAAAACAGAGTTGAGGGATGGGCTTGAAATTGTTTAGAAAATGAGTGGCACACACACACGCTTCTCGTTTTTAGGTCCCTTCTTACTTTTCCGTTTGCAAGTGCCTTAGCCATTAGGTGTAGGAGGAAAAACACACCAAACACGTCACCCTAAATTATCTCCTCGTAAACCGAAGTGAACTTATTGTCTGGATCTTCGAAGTCAAATGACCCATCAACTTCGGTGCATGCTAAATTGTTCTTAAATGGGATGTTTGTGCTGGCAAAGCAAATGACTTGAGAAAGACAACTATATTTCTCCGTCACATCCATCAGGATACTCATTCCAGTCTTAGACCGATGCAAACTTCATATTTCCTCATTGAAACATATGTGATCTTCTTACAGCTCAATGCTGACATGTTCGCAAAGGATGACGCGGACATTGCCTTGTAGCTAATCTGTTGTAAGCAAAAGGCCACGCAAAGTGAGCTGCTCACGTAAGCTTCTCGATCTCAGCTATAATAGCGTTATGGCCTCCAGCCTCCGTTCCTTGGGATTTCCGACTCCACTGGCCACCGATGCGTCTCATTGCTTAAAAAGACTTTGAATATTGATAACTCCATCGTCACATTTTCCACACAATGACACCACCATGGTAAAAATCTAAGTAAAACATCCTAACCACTCTGGGTGCTTATGGTCGCGAGAAATAAAGTGTGATTTCTTATTCACGTCAGATGACATAGATCACGTCATGCAAAGATATAACCTGACGTACATCGTAACACAGTGAAACTAGATTTAAACTATCAGGAAAGCATTCGCTTTGTTGCCACTGCAGACCAAATACACAAACAGTGGTGGAGGAAACCACAGAGAGCAAGCATGCAAAGCTTACACAAGAAATTAGAATTTGCCACAAAGGGCCTTCTTAATGAATTCAGTAGCACGTTCCAAAGCCAAACGAAGACGACAGAATTTAGTGGTACTCTGATGTCAACAACTGGTTCTACGTCGCAATCGGCCGTCCCATTCACAAGTATAAGCAAGGTGTAATTTTATTTTCCACTTTCTCGCTAAAATTAGCCTCGTTGTGTTAAAATTCTGCAAGCCAAAGCAGCGCAACCTACGGCGGGAGAAGTTATCTGTGGATGATGATGCAGTGGAGGAAAGCTACTGGGAAATAAATTTGATGCAGGGTAAAATAATGCATAAAAAACCATACTGCAAGCCATAATAACTTATGATAGCTCGGCGATGCAGCATATGCCTATCCTGAAGCACTAAGTGGGAACACGCAACGAATTACTCAATTTTGGACAAGTTTCATAAACTTTGCCAAACTATACAATTTTGCACATCATCATCGTTTCCGTATGAAGCGAAAACTTTTTTTACGTAAAGCTGCAGTGGAAGATAATGCTTCTAATCGCAAAGTTTGCACTAATAAATGAACACTGAACTTGTGCCAATTCTAAGAAAAAAATGTGTGTCACGCTCCAATCTCAATTTTGACACAAGCAAGCTGAGTCTGTGCTTTGAAATGTGTTAAAGTTACAATAACACAGTGGCTTGACAAGCGTTATTGATGGAACTTTCATGATCATCCGACGTAAACACTGCCCTAGGTTTCCATGAAACAGATGTATTTTGCCCGATGCACAGCAAATACCATAAAACCACTACCCTGTTCATGTTGGTGGCTTGGAAGCATTCGCTGATATTGCGTGAGAATATTTTGCTCAGTGGTCTGAGATTCTCATTGATTCGGTTGATGATTGATTGACTGGAGAGGAACTAAGAACCACAGAATCCATTTAGGTTAGGAGCACATCGAAATGACGTGCTCCAAATGAAAGTTATCTAGGCGTCTAATTGTCTTAGATCTACTTGAGGACAGGTCCAACTGAGTTAATCTTTATTAAGCTAAAGGAAGTGCAATAATAATTGCGTGATTTTGTGCATTTTGCTCCGTTTGTCGCCAAAATGAACACCCATCTCTCCTCATGATGCTCTACCACAGATGATAATGGGATTTCATGCAAAGCCAACATAGCACGAGAGCATGAAAAAAAGCGTCTAGAATACATGATGTCCCTAGCATTCATACGACGGGACAGCAAGAGCATTTGGCGAGTAGTAGTGGGTTTAAGCTTGACCCACAATCTTAAGAATGGGTTGCTTGTGCGGTCTAACGTGTGTTGCGCCTTGATAGATCTTACAAAAAGGACGAACGCCGTAGCCAATGCTGCCGCATGATACCCTACGATGTCTTTCGAAGCCGCTAGTTTAGGGCTATTTTCCAGACTGACATTACTGCCATAGATCGAATTGTAAATTACGCTACAGGGACCAACAGTAACAAGGTATTTAATCTTGACAAGCCATCACTTTCATCATCTTTTAAGCGATAATCACAAAAAAATGCAGAATAGGAATGCCAAAATGGAGGAATTTTGATGAATGGTCAAATCCAAAAATTTGCAAGACAAGCGATGTCTATGGCTGTAGACACCTCTGCCGGGCATTATTTCCCTACCGGCAGTCCTGACGTCCTCTCGAGGGCTACCAGGTACAAAAGGTCAGCTAGTGCTTAACTCTAGAGGCTTTGCAAATCATTGACAGCATGCGTATCTTGGTGTCTTGAGGGGGTGGATCCTAAAACCTCCCAAATTTTATCTATGATCTGCGACTGGTGAAGCGGTCCTACTCTACCTATGGGGAGGGAAACTGAGTACTTTCGCTGATTATCATTTTATTTCCAAAAGCATTTGCCTTCAAAGCAATATTACCACCCACAGACAGGCAGATATGCAATATGCAAAAAAATTTGGCTTTCTTCCCTCCTTTCACCCGTTATTCCCATTTTAGCATTTATTTCCCTCGTATCGAAAATCTATGCTTGCTATGTCTGAGGTGAAATTTTATTTAGCTTTCTCTAGATGGGACAAAACTCATGTGTGAAGGGTACTATTCGCCCAATTAAGGTGGCTAGTAACGTCGATGCCTATGGAATGTTGAAGGCGAAGCTAGGAAGTACGAGGCTGAAAGCTGGAAATGAGTGTAAGAGACGGAGGAGAGTAAGGATGGGGCATATTTCAGCATGAATGACCATCTATGTTTACTCATTGTCCTCGATCCTACGGCTGTTAGTCTTTTCGCTTTATTGATTGGCCCATCCATTGACCCAACCGGCAGTGGCTTACTTACAGCCCTTCGCAGTCGTCGCTTCTAAGCGTTGTTCCCTCCCAGCATGTCAGTCATCCTTCTTCACGATTATTGCTTGCTGCAGCATGAAAGAATCCGGCCATCCTGCCTTGCATTACGACAAAGGTACACGTCAAGATTGCATTGGTCTAGGAAGCAGGTTCTACTTATAGGTGTGAACAATAGGCATAAAACTATTTGGCAATTGGTATCAAAATACTATTTTTTGCCTGAACTAACCCATTTAAGTAGAGGTTTTCAGATAGCTCTCTAAATTTTGCTTACATTGACTACCACGACGCATTCCGTTGGAAAGCAACCAGTGAATCTCTTAGACGGAAGCACCTGAGATGTAGACTTTTTCTATGCCAGCCATTATCTTTAATTTCTATTAACATGCCGTGGACTGATAAATGTGCCTCTCTGTGTTGCTATGTACTCAGCGTCAGATGGTAGTCTTCTTCTATGGCATTGCCTTCACCAGAACTTGTCCAATCCCCCACCCAAAAATGTCAACTTATGCAGGCTGGTCATACAATGCTACTGAGAATCACTTCAGTGGGTCAATGCACCATATTTAAATTTGGTAGCCTCAAGGTGTCGAATGCGGCGCATAGTAGCGCAGGGTAAGGGTAGATTTGTAACGGTAAATACCCTCCTGACCTCTTCACAACACAGTAATGTCTGTAACAACCGAGCATGTAAAGAGGAAGCAAACATGTAGAAAACCCATCCTCATAACAAGCGAGTAAGAAACAGGTCTCGCTGTAGTTTAAAATTGGAAGTTAAAGCTTCCGGATGATTGCAGAGCTAAAATGATGAGAAATTCGACACTTAGGGCAACTTACAGAATGAAGCCGGTGCGTTGGGCTAAGGTTGTAGGCATCTTTGTTGACCACCACCTCCTTTCTTCCATCAATGTCGTCCAGATTAGACACTCATCTCCCCTTTATCAGCCTATGTTTGATGTCAGGTAAAACTCGTGTATGCCAAAAAATGCCCACAACTGTTTGTAAAATCGTAGAAATTTGAAGTTGTGACAATGTAGACAACCATTTTACTTCCTATTTGAGGCGTTCTAACCATAAAACGGATAGCAATGCAATGCTTACTATGCTTTTTCTCCGTCTCCTCAGTGCAATAAAATACCTTTAATTTTAAAATGGCTGCTTAAACTAGTTTCCTACCGGCGCAATAGAGATGTCAAATGGGATTATGTAAGGTAATTTGCAAATGACACAAAGAGGACTGCTTCCAAAGTCACTTTGGTCGTAGGAACAGCAGCACACTTCTTCCTCATTTTTATCGTTGGATACGATGAATGCACAAAATTGGCTTAAACTGTGACGAGGTCCAATGATTCATTCGCGACTGACTAATTTACACAAGTCGCGAATGTGGTTCTCCGGTGCTACTCTCCAACGTGTGTCATAGACCTCCCATAATCTTCATTGTGACGTGCCATCAGCGTGGTTCCAGAGATCTCACAGATGCTCAGTCCTGCTGCTTTGCACGATTTTTCGGTTTCAGGCCAAATAAATGCAATGCTTTAGTTTTGATTGGGTCTACAAGGGTTTGTTGCCTACTACCCAAATAGTACTCACCACGTTGTATTAACCCTTGCTAGTTTAGCTAATCTTGAAGCCGTTATCCTTCTTCTCCTCAGCCTACACGTTTTCCAACGTTAACTGTGCGAGCAGTTTTCTTAAAATGACTGAGGATACAAATCATTTAACCAATATTTTACAAATAACTCGATACGGATGACGTTTGCTTTGCCGGAAAAACAACCTCACTTTCTGTTATGGCGTTGGAATCCAGCATTCCTATCATTCCATATTCGGAGGACTTACTCACTCGATGTCGCTACTTGCGATTTAATGGGCAAGTGGCAAGTGGAATGCCGGAAGTTCAGCCAGGCCCATGGCTGCGTATGTGCGCATCAGAAGAGGGAAAGGATTAGCCATCGCATCACAACGGCTAGAAGGCGAATTCTGGAAAATGGCATGACTTCTTGATGGTTCAAATGATAAAGGGACACGACCGAGATAAGTCCCACCCAAAACCGGCGATATACCCCTACCAACCTGTCAACAACCAACTACTGCGTGTAATCCTTTCATCGCTTCCACTTGCGCATCATTGATTCTTTCCTCCACTTACCCACACTCACCTATCAATCCACTCACACCTACAAAAACCCACTCAAAAGGGTTTGGTGGCAGAAGTGGACCACGTGACGGATATCTCACGTATCAATGCAGCCCCTTCACGCATGGCAGTGGAGCGAATGAACGAGCAAAAGACCCGTCCACGCGCACACAAAACAACTTTGCAAGTCAGTAAATCGTCAGTGTAGTCGGTCGCCAATTTTGTTTGTGGTGGCCCTTAAGAGGTTCGTTGTCATAATTATAGTCGTGGACTCAGTAAGTCAATCAGGCGGTCAACGAGGCACCTGGTCGGCATACTCCTTGCTGACCACCGGCTTCTCCGTCCTCATGGGCAGCAGCACAACACTATGTGAGGCTATTTGCAAATTGGAGCCCTGATGCGCTACATTTTCTTCACTGTCAGATGGGTGTTTTTTCGCCTTTGGTGGTGTTGCCACTAAGCGCTCGATTAAATATCTTGCATGTGATTTGCGCCAAGCAACACCTACTAGGCGTTATTTTATTGTTTTATTTTTTAATCCGCATAAGTGACCACATGGAATTTTACTGAAGTCCTGATTAGCCAAACGCTATTATAGCGCTTATCAATAAAAGATTTTCTAGTCCAACAACCGGTACTGTTTAACTTCCTACAGGTAGAAAGATCTAGGTAAAAGCTAGATCTGATCAACATTAAGGAGCTATAGACGTCTGCAACAGATGGCCTCCTTCCAATCTGAGGTCTGGAAACAAGCAATGCAAACTGTGATAGCCGTTTTAGGGGACTGGCGCTGCTTTCGGCTGCCACAAACGCAGCAATGTGCTTATCTTTGGAAATCGCAATAAGCCAGTGGCAAAGCTCCAAAAGCGTGTGGTTGCGACTTGATAGGCTTAACGATTTTCATGATGCGAATCCACACGTCACCTCCAGAATCAGAGCTAGCCGTCAGTGCACGTGTCAACCCATTAGCACACACCCCAACGCCGGTAACAGTCACAGCTGCCAAAACCACCCTCCTCCTTCTTCGTAAAAATTAAGCTCAAATGAGCTATCCTCCAAAAGCGAAGTGCAGCCAGCATTGTGCATAATGACGAATAGGAAGTATTGGTTGATAACCAAGAGATCCATCTTTTGCTGAAAATCTAAGGGGTTGCTGCTTGGCAAATTTATTATGCCCAAAAGTGAGAAGAAAATCATCCTTGAGCTTCTCAGCAGCAAGCAAAATTCTTGGGCGTGTTGAATGCAAACCCAGTTGTTGTTCTAATTTGGTGATTCCTGATAATTTTACGAGTATTAGGAGAAAGCACAACCACTGTGTCAAAACATTCTAGTCGCGCATTGTTCATGCCTGCAAGCGTATTTGAAGCAAAAAAAATGGCAAAAATGCCATTACTTTTAGTAAAAATATGAACATGGTTAATTGCCCTTTCCGCGAATCGCTCTGCTTTTGCATTCTTTGCCCAATGGGAAACAGGAGCCATTGTACCTAAGTGAATACCCGTGGCTGGCAATCAAGCTTCTACTCTTCGGTATCTCTTCCAGGCCATGTAACTGGTCTTCCAGCTCTCTTCTTCCTCATTAATTCATGACAACGTATGTCTTTCTAATTGTACACTTTATGGGAACGGGGCGGACGCCATCGGAACCTAAGGGAGCAAACTAACTCCAGACCCATATAAATCTCTTCTCCATGCACTTTTGAAGTGCTTGTCTAATAAAGGATGCCCTTGTCTATCTAATTGGCTCGCTTTCTGAATGTGAGCTTGTCATTATTAAGGATTCCGTGGTCGACGTTTTCATATTAGAATCGATATGGACTAAAAAAGTGGCTTGTAACACCGAATTCTGCTTAAGGTTTAGCCCCAAAAATCGAAGATAACACAAAACTTTCTCGTCCACATAAAATCCATTGAATGCGAGCCTAAGCTCAAAAATCGAGTCAAAAGAATAGCGTGTGCCACTCTAGCAAACACGTCATTAACCTGGAAGAACAAGTAGTCGTCGCAGTTTTTCCATCACAACCGGAAGGTGGGTAAAGACGATTAGATGCGCGTCGGCAGTCGGCAACCACTGGCAACACCAGCTGTTGTGGCTCATCTTTAACTTGAATCAAAGGAATGGCTGAGTGTTTATTTTGGAACCAGAGTTCTCCTGTTCATTGCAGTTAGGAGACCCCACAGAAAGAGTGCCAACGCCTTAACCGCATTTGTAAATTTGCACTAGGGAAGCCTGGGAGGATGGTGTGATGCCGTGGTGCATTTAACAAAACAGTCTGCCGAATTAGACATTCTTGTTTAGAGGCTGTTTTAGCTGTATTACAAAGTTGGGCGAGCCCCATAATCCCCATCAGGTCTACTTCTAAGTGGCTCCTACCCAGTCTTGCAAACTTCAGGCTAATATGCAACATATCCGTGAGCACAAAAAAAGACCTGCCAATAAGTAACATCTATCAGTATGTGGACACCCAGTAACAGCAGTGAAACTGACAGCATGGATGATGGTCAGGGATCTGCGCAAACAGGTTGACTGCGTAGGGAATCAGAAAGTAAGAAGCAGCACTGCATGGCGCTACCACCCTTTCGTCCAGACAAAATCATCACACAGTTGCCAGAGTTTTGTCCAGGCTCCGATGCATAGCCAAACTCATCTCTCGACTACAAGTGAGCTTAATCAGGGAGAAATATGCTAGCTTAAATTTTAATGGATGCATGCCATGAAATCACAACTGGCTTATTGTAACACATGTAGCAAATGGGAAACAGAGCCCCACTTAAAACAGAAACCATGACACTGTCATATAAAGTTATTCACTGATTGTGCACATGAGGAGACAAACGCCTTGGTAGGCTTATTTTTAGAAGTCACAGCTTGTTCCCTAGTAGTTATGTGTAGTAAGGACATGCTATTTTATTCATGTTGGGATAGAAGCGTTTTGTCAGCATGTTTAAGAAAATGGACGTTAGAGTTTTATTGCAGGATAGAATTGCAGCCTGAAGCGTTTTTCAACTAACTTTAGTCTCCCAATAAATCAACGACCACCTCTTAGAAAACATTTAGGCGAAAAGTGGTTTCGTTGAAGCTGACGCACTTATATTCTGTGAAGGTTATGCCACAAGAATGGCGAAATGGCTAAGAGGTACTAGTGTTGCAAGAGACCATCATAAAACGCCCCGTAGCGTGTTACAAAGGAAAGCAAGCTTTGCGAGGTAAAAGACTTTTACTAAAGATTCCTTGCTCCAGTCGATGTAGAGAATTAGGTAGCTCATTCGTCTCCTGTTTCTTGTTGGCATGTGGCTCTTGTGTGGGAGTATTCATAATTATTACTCAACCACTTAATTTGCTGCCGCAAAGTTATGTTTAGCTGCCTCTAATTTAAGCAACGTGTTTTTAGAATTAGTAATAATCTTGACGGTGCTATGTCTTACTCATTTCACACTTGCGCAATGCTATGCAAATAACAGTTTGCCTGTGGGCGACTACTCGAATGTTTAATGTTTAACTACCAAATGGTGTCGCATGGAAGGAGGGATGAAATGCGTGTGGATTCGGTGGTATGAGAATGCACGTCAGTTATGGTCGGAAATTGCCAACCCGGGTCAGCTCCATGCTGACCCTCCCCTCTTAAAGGTCAGTACATCGTATTAACTTCATGCTCTAGATAGAAAGGTCTTGAAAAATAATTAGCAAGGTTATTAATATCAACTTTCTGCATGAAGAAAAACAATAAATTCACAACAAATTGTCGCCACTGCATCAGCATCAGTGACAGATAGAATTAACGATGTGTGTGCTGTAGCAGCGGTAGAGGAGCTCAAAGTATCTATCCACAACACGTGTGGATCTCATTTTGGTTTTAGTCACTACCACTACTGATTCATGCATCTGTCAAGAAGGGTAGGTGGCGCAACTCAAGCCCACACGCGTCTTGACCCTTAGTCAACGTGGCATTCAAAGCCAGGACTCCACACGTGCGTCATCTGTGGGAGGTAAACTCAGAAACACAATCGTAGGGCCCACAATGTAGATACCCTTTGCTCCTATCGGACCTCCCTTTATGCTTTTTTTCTGTCTGGCTCGGCTAGTAGCAGCATAGAACACCTCAGCATGCCAAAAGGGGCATCAAATTGGGGCGAATCTAGCGCGAGTCAAGGTGTTGTACCGGTGGGATAGGCAATGGTTTGAATCATCCTGCAAAACAGAGCAAAGCGTTAGCTTTGAAAGCTCGTTAAAATATGTCTCTTAGATTACTTGCCCTTTTTGTCATCCCATTTTTGCGCCAAATTTTATTTTAAATAACAAAATATTCCAAAAGGAAGACTCCATTAATTCTTGTTAAAGTCGAGTTTGTAGTTGTTGCCATGTGAAGATAAACTCGGCCAGAAGAACTGATAACAGCCTGCACTAACGTGGTTATGCTAATGAAGCAAAGGCTGATCCAGAGAAATGGAGCGAATCATGGTTAAGCAGTGCGGGGAAAATACTTAGGGTTGTCAAATCATGTCTGGCAGCGATGCTTCATCGTGAGCCTTGTAAAAATTAAATTTAGGAAAGGACAAGTCTACGTTAAGGTAAATCCTCCACCATAGTAGCCTTGGCGGCAAAATGGTGGAGAGCAATGAATTGCATAATCTGACAACTTAGGGTGACGCAGCGTGCTGATTGGCGTGTCGTGACCTTGGAATCACGTCGCTGAATGCATTTATATAATGTCGCACATGTCCCGCAGCTTCATTGCGCGGCTAACAGAAAAACTGTAAGTTTCTACTTGGTTTGAGCAATCCAAGCCGAATGGCGCTTTTCTTTGGCATCTATCACATTACAGTCCTCCTTTTTCCCTCTAATACAGGTGCACTGAAATCATATTGAATTCACACGGTTCGCAATCAGGATCCTATACAAGCACTGGTAAAAGTAAGAAGTTTGGCCAACTTTTCTATGATATAATGATTGAATTTCGGGTCCGTAAACTACCACCTATGATAGTTTGGTCAAATCACTTATAGCGCTGTGATGCACAGCCATTTATTCGTCTGATTCTTGTTACAGGCGCAACTACATGAATAGTTACTGCGCAACTTTTGTGTTCAAAAAGGCTTTGTGCTTTATTTGTCCCGCCGTACAAAACTAAGCATGCACGACAATGGGGCACTCCCAACTCCGTTAGTTGCATTTGCCAATTTTACATGCTACATAGTGTTGCTCATTTCAGCTCAAAACTTGTAATTCTGTTGATTACGTGTGGTTGAAAAATTGTAGAAAGGGGCTAATGACTACATAAGCACGTGTTTGAAGTCGCACGCTTGCATCTAACAAAGCCGCAGGAGTGAGTGTGTAGCCCTAGTTACCGAAAGTATGCATTGTTCACAGTCAGCGCTAGGGTGGATGCTAATAATGGAATGGCTACTTAACCTGCCATGACAGGCACTTCATGAAGCAGGCTGATGGGTGGATGATTGCATTGCAAAGGTAGACTTCCTTTTGAATTGTGGCTTTCTCTACAGAACTGAACCTTACTAAATCATGTTAGCAATGTGACAATCCAGCCCCAACTTAAAGGTTTTTATGGAATTAATTTGGCGATTTGTGCAGATCATTCTTCGACAAATCCTCCACCGCGCAAATGAGCCACCTCTTCAAATCACCTAGTTTAACACATCCATTGAATTGGGTCATCTTGACATGCAAAACAGTTTACTTCTGACTTCATCAGAGTGAAGCATTTGCGTTAAACTGTCAATCTCCCTCAACGTTATTATGTGTTGTTTAAATGTCAAAGAACTGAAGCTGCATTTATGTCACGTTGTGTTGGTGATATCAGACAGGGTGGAGGCCAACCAGCCAAAAGTAATTTGCTAAATGTGTTGTAAAGCCTTGAACAATCTTAGTCCAATGTAAAGGTCTTGTTTCTTTGACCTCGTATTCCTCTCTGCGTCTAGATGAGTTGCCCCGCAACTCAGCGCACATTCCTTAAGGACGTACAGCAGCTGCATAGGACAATCGACGCCTCCACTGATGGCCAGGCATCCATCGTCGGGGTAGACGAGCTGACGGCCAAGGTTTGTCTGCGCCCCAAGTCCGGACTTAACGCACATGCAGAATTCCTGTTAACTGTAAGTTTCTTCGGCACTTTGTCGCATTCGTGCTTTGCTGAAATTCCAGCAAAAAAATTTTGTCGCTTATGGAATGAATGCTACCTGGATACACAAAGGAGCTGCAATGATCATGATTATGAATTTCTGCTGCATCTGAATGAAGTTGATTGCATTAATTTGGCAGTAGTTTGTTGGAAACACTGGCCGACTCTCTTGAATGCCTACAGAACTTAAATCAGAACACACATTGACGTCGCCTCACAAAGCACTGAAGGCAATTCAGAATCACTCAAATTTCCTTACATTGAACGCGCCTAAGTAAAGCCTGCTTAATTTTAGATCAAGTGTTGTTCCACCTATCCAACGCAAAGTCCTTTTGTATCTTTCGACTCACCCATATTTCACCCGAATATTGACCCAACTGATGGTTCAATATGTTTAAGCCTTCTTAACGACTGGCGAAGGTAAGCAATATCATCTAGCCCTAAATGCAAGTATTTTACAGTTCAGCGCAGTTATCAACACCTTTAATGTAAAAAGTTCGTAACTTGCAAATGAAAATTACAAATGAATCGAAGAAAATTGAGGATGCGAGTGTGGAGCCTTGAAATACATTAACAACCACTATCGCAGGTTAAAGAGATGGCCTTGTTAGCCTATCTTGAGTCCTCTTTTCTTTTTTGGACTTGCCTGATCTGCAGCTGCTACAATCTGCTGGATGTGGTGAAGGGAGTACTCTACCTCATCGACCATCCTGCCTTTGACTCTCCAAACAATTCTTTTGGAAGACTCAGTGATACCGCACAGTTGTCCACGATGACGGCGCGTGTGCTCGCTGGTGTGCCGATCAAAGGATATCGCTTCCCACCTAATACCGCGTGGTTCAAGTGGGCCAGCGACAATGGCTGTCTGCCTACTGAAGAAGAGGATATGGGAGAGGCAGAGGACGCGATTGGAATGAGAGGTGAAGTTGGTCAGAAAGGTGATGAAGTGATTGGCGCTTGCACCGATACTGCGGCCGCTGAACATAAGGTTCGTTGGGATCCCGAGTGCTTCAATAAAATTCGCTAAACTAAATCATTGGCATTTGTAGAAATTATTATCGTACTGCTTTAGGCTTCCACCGGTGATACTGTTTATGCACCTTCTGATACAACATCGGATACCGTGCCATCCTTTGCGAAAATGCGCTATTTGTTTGATCCAGAGGAGGACAGTATTTCTTGGGGTCCTTATGGACGGGAATGGACACCATTCGAAGTTGAATCACATCGGGTTCTTATATGGCATCCTGGCGATGACAAGAATATGGACACCTATACTGTTTTCTACTACATTGAATTTTTGGGTACCGATGAACATCGAGGTGAATTAGGTGAGCATTACAATACCCTCTTCATTGGCGATGTCTTGCGTGAACATCAATTCCATCCAGAATCAAGACAAACATCCAGCATCTGTCCGTGGTACGCATTTGACGAGTGGTCCGAACGTTCTCTCCAATCCTTCACTAGCTACGATTCATCTCTCAACCTTGGCACTATGTTTGAAGTCAAAAAATCGGTGAGGCGGACATTGACTGCTGACTTTTGCCCTTGGTCAGCTCTGGATGGCCAAGGTGTTAATGCCTTGCTGGGTGGTTTATTTTTCGAAGTCAACCGACGAAGAGGGGACCGCACGTGCTTTTTGGACGGAGACCTTGATGATGGCAGTGAAAGCCAATGTATCAGGCGTCTCTTTGACATTAGTTCTTCAGATAACAAAGAAGCCGTTGCAGTACCCAATGAATTACCTGACATCAGGCTGCCTGAATCAGATGCGCAAAGCGGATTATCTGATCTTGTGGACAGCTTGATTTCGGAAAGTGAGGTTATGTCTTCGAGAGAAGGTCACACTGCCAGTGAGTCTGATGGGGAAAGCGAAAATGCAAATTCTTCTGCCTCATCTTCAACTTACAGGAACGTTCGTGTGCCGTACCCACTGATAACCGACTGCACGCGCTGCATGTACAAATATGAATTTTTAAGGGAGGCTATTAACGCACACCTCCCTTCCGTGTGGAAGTGGTCAATTCGCAGGACTCGGTGGCCCATTCGCTTTGCTCCGCAGCAAAGTGTAGACCTATCAATGGTGGGCATTCGAATTCCACCATGGCGGGCCAGTTCGGGTCGGATGACGCTGGACATCTGTCTCTTTTGCGCGAAGAACCAAGGCATGACAAATCTCGTACTCCTCGATCCCATGGTGAGTGGCAATTCTATCTTAGAGTCCGTGTGTTATTTTGGGTTTTTCTGAGTAAAGTGGACTTCATTAACTGCATGGAATGACTTACAAACCGGTGCATGGTTGATGGTTAATTTGGGAGTCATTTGAGTGCCTGACGCAAACAAAGTGCCGATTCGACCACATTGGAAAACATGCAAGTTTGAGTAGCATGAGAACATGAAGTGCAATTTTAACCATGCGGGTGATAAGGGCACTTTTCTGTTTTCTGTTTGTGTGTATGCGTAGGCGCTGTCACCACTATCATCACTGCTCAATTTAATGCACTACTGTGAGTTACCGAGACCTCGACTCACTGGTGTTCTCTGGATGACGCCGCTTGATGCTCTCTCGCCCTTCTACCGCGTGCCTATCCCCATCGATGAAGAGCAACAGGATGGTGTGTGTGACAGGCACGAAGGAGACGACGATGTCTACCCCACACCCCTCTGTCTGCGCTTCCTTACCGTTACGGCTCTGCTCACCAACTGGGTGGCTTGGTTGTCGAGAGTGGAGTGCTACGCGGCCCTCGGAATGTCGCGATTCCATCCGAGGCTCATCATTGCTCCCGTGGCCGCGTGCTTGCTGCAGCCTTTTAGCCTAGGCTGTGGTCAGGCTCCTCTCATGGACCTCTGGCCCATGTGGCTGCTCCGACGCATTCTCATCCTCTCCCTCAGACTCTCCCAACTCCGATTCCCCTTTTTCCGCAGCAGCCATAGCCGTTTGCGGTACCTATTTCCATTCTCCGACCTGGACGAGATTTGAAGCTGATCCTCTTTCTGCATTTTTCTCTCTTTCTTTCCAATTATCCTCTTTGGAATTAAGTTCTTGCCTACCTCATTCTTTGGCATTTTACCAAATGTTCTTTCATAGCATTGTATGCACGTTTTATTTGTGCTTTTATGTAAGTTTTGTTGCATTTTGTTAAAATTCTGCCAATTTTATTCTCTAATCTTGCTTTATTCGGGTTGGATTTCGAGGTGTATGAGGAATATTAATCCACGTTGCATTTATTGTGATGAGAAAAGTTATGCGCTGCACCTAATGCCCGCCACTGCCAGAGCAATTTCCGTTACATTTACCTACTTGTTGAGAAGTAAGGGGACTTGCCTGCGTAAAAAGCACTTTTTGACTATACACTGGTATTCGTCAACAGATTTGCCGCGTAAGTTTGGTGAATTCATTCAGTTTTGCTAAAATATGTGGCAGTAATGAGATCACCTCGTAAAAGCTGCCTGCACAAACAGAGTGCATGCACACGAGGTGGTGCAAATCACCCGGAGTAAGTGGTTATGAGGGTTATGAAGTCAAATGCTTGCACACTCACCGCTTTACAAGGGAATCAGCAGCTAACTCATATTTGATTACTTCTGTATTTTACGTGTGAGACAGAGTCAAGTAGGAATCGATGTGATTTCACAACTTTTGCGGTGACGAATATCTATTGGCGCTAGAAAGTGCTTGCCACTGACAGCTAAAATTTGGGATGTGAACTAACGCAAAGATGATCCGTTTCCACAAACGACAACTTGAAACCGCAACAACTACTTTCACTTCCAATGCCAGTACTCTCCTTTATTCCAGTCGGCGTACCAATGCACGCATCAAACGCTATGCATATACAGGTTCCTCGTACATTTAGAGATGGCATCTGTGCATGTTGTTGGCCACTTTGAGAACAAAACATCTCCAACCTTAGCCACCCTCTTTCAGTTTCCACTTCAACTACGTCCTTGCTGCACCGAGAGCTAAGTGGACTTGATGGCACTAAAAGAACACGTGCTCGAATCTCGATGGCTGGCACGGTTAGTTCATGGGTACCTCTCACAGCATTGATTGCGTTGTAATGGCTGACACGGGAGGCTGACCAAGGGGAACGTCTTGGACGACGCTCAAAAGAAGAGAAGGGCTGTGCAATACTTCTTTGTTCGAACTGCCAGGTTCGGACACTTGGGTGGCCATATTGTACTAGCCGGTTGGTCGGCCTCCGGGCCGTGCAAACAGCCCCAATCCCTCTGTTTCCAGAATAAATATTCTGTCCAAGTACTATGCCTTCTCTTACCTTAAAGAAAGACCTGTAATGCTACAATGTCATTAATATAAACGGCTTATTTACCAATCTAAAATGTTCGTATATTAGCTAAGTGTAAACTCAGGTTGTTTTGTGCTTTTGACAGCATAAACTGTATGTGTATAGGATTTTAGAACTAAAAAGCTTTAAAAGTGATTTTTAAAGTAATTTTAAAAATTGGTGACATTTTTTGTAGAATGTCTTGCATGACGTAAATAACAAACCTCTATGCACATGTTGAAAAGGTTTCAGTGGCTTGCGGAGTGAGTCTTTTATAATTATTTAAGAGCAATTGCATTGGAGTTTGCGTCACGCCTAATTATTGAGTCTCTCGTGCATTCACATTACTTTAAAAGTCGTCTACATAAACCAAACCGGAATTGCCGTTCAAGGTCTTGTGGCGTTCGCGTTGTTAACTGGCCCATAGGCTCAGTCTCTCGTGTCACAGTGTTCTTTTCCAGCATGATTCACCTTAACAGCTACTAAACAGGGACGATCGAGTCCTCGAAGACGAGTGCCTTCTCTTCTGCGGCTCTGCATAACGCAAGCGGGTCGTTTTTATGTCTGCACACAGTTCTGCAAGTCGGTTTGGGATTTCAAACTGCACATTCGTGAAGTACCAGCCGTTTTGTATTTTTGCGGTACATGGATAAAGAGCGATTGGGATGTGTAGGTGGTTTGCAATTTAACTTTTGCACACGCATTCCAATGTTTCGATGTGTCAACTTGATTTGTCTTTTATAGGATTCTGATGCTTATCAACATGTTTACATTCCCATGAAGTGGCTGCTCCTGCGGGACCCAAGCAAACGGCAATTAGTCTGCTAGGTGGCTTTGAACCACTTGGACCAAGCACGAGTTGCAGCAAGGGTTGGCGTTTGCGTCGTTCTGCTAGTGGCTGCTTACCAGATGTTGCCTCCTCAAGCCTTGTTCTCTCAGTAGCATTTGCCTCCTTGATCCGTCCATTCTTGTGGGAGAACACACGTGCGTATCCACTGCTTGGGAGGCTGGAAGTGCTTGTCGATTTCTCAAGTTCAGTCTTGGATTGATTCGACTGGACGACAGTGGGTCCGCCGCTTTACTCGTGTGAGTGTTTCTTACTCTCCCACTTGCGGTCCTCTTTTCAGTTGAAGTTGAATTGCCAAGAAGTGGCTTCCACGTTCTTTACCATAACCGTTTGTCACCTCCTTCACACTTGTGATGTGTGCTGCTTGGCCGTTTATGATGACCCACCCGGTTGTGTCGGTTGTATCAAATCGTGTGTCGCAATAAGATTGTTCCTCTTTAATACAACATAATTGATGAAGGGTGCGTGTGTTTTCTGGTTGACGAGTGGGAATTGTATTAGCCAGTGCAGTTGCCTTCGATTGTTAATGCTCAAACCGTGCGATGACTGAGAGACTGCAGTGGGCATTTGCGTCAGACAGGCGGAGCCTGGTTACTAATGCATTTCACAGCGTCTATGCAGCTGCTATCTCAAGTGTCATCTTTTGCTTCCCTTGGTAGGGATTTGGTGGGCATTCCACCTTAGTCACTGGTTTGGTATTCTGTCGGGTGGCACAATCAAAAGTGACTCATCGAGCATGCGAACGTAGGTGATGTGCGATTCATTCACTAAGAGGTGTTGAGTCCTACTCTGCGAAATTCAAATGTTCGACTTCACAACTGTCAGGCGAAGTGTTGTTTCGCCAGCCTAATTTAGGATCCTGGTCTCTTTTACTGTACTTGGATGCCTTTTGCTTGTCTCCAGCTGCGCCATCGTAGGATAGGTTTGGATGATCATCGTGTCCTTACTGGACACTATTTTACATCGTCTCATGAAGTTCATTATCTGCCATCGAAATTGGGACTAGTTTATTTTGAGTGCAACTGAAGGGTAGGTCTGCGCTGCTCGGATGTTCATCAAGTGGCCATCCATGATCTATTTTTGAAGTGCGCCTTTGACACTGATGAGTGGAACGGTTGCCTTATCTTCATGGATTTCGCTCACGTGTGTGCAGTGCATGTGGATGGAAATGAGAAGCGTTGCTCTGCTTTCATTGATTTCGCTCACATGAGTGCTATCTGCACGTTAGTAATGAAGACTACATGCAAGCCCACTCTCACCAACACCCATTCATTGAACTCGTTTTGAACGCTCCTAGAACGAACACATTGCTTCACCCCAAATGATCTGAATCAACGGACGGTAGGAGTGGGGCATGTAGTGTTAATGCCTTTGGCACCTACTACTGGCTAATAGCACAAAGGGTGGAAGAGGAATGCACATGAAGCATATAGACACAATGCACACAGGAGATCGGAAGTCGTCATGTAGTGACTACTTAATGGCTTGAGTAGCACACATCGAGGAGCGAGGACGGCGACAGACGTTAGTGACTGCACTCAAGTTGTTCACTCACACAACACTTATTGTGTTCAAGTGATAACAAGAAATGCATCAAAGTGTTTTTCTTCTGTAGAGTCTTCACTTTGCAGTTAAAAAACCGACTTTCATGTTAATCATATTTGGCAATCGTTAAGGAAGTGAATGAGTGAAGGGAAGGATGGTGAGAGGAGAATTTCCACCCTCGATGTCCACGTGTAGAGTGATTGACCACTAGCCATTCCTTAGTGGCTTGAACAAGGAGGAGGCTGAGGAGCACTAAATTAACCGATGATAGTGAGCCTCACAGGTCACCTACACCACGTCATCAAATGTAGAACCGATCTTGCTAGGGACCAAATCGTGGTGGGGATGAATTTGTGCTCCCGAGTTCTTCCCTGCGGAGAGAACCGACTACCTATGCAGTATACGATTGCTTAGAAGCGCGTCGTGGTGCAAGTTTCGAGATGAATATTCTTCTGGGCATATCACTTGACTTACCCTCCCAAACCCCATTGCTCATTGTCAATGGCGAGTTGACTAGCAGTCGTCCTAGTGTTAGGGCCTGTCGAATCATCACACGCGTACCAAGTTGGCATCATCTGCTCTCTCCACCATCTAGTCATCTGTTGCGTGCATACACACCGCATATTGCCGCCATCCTTACTCGGAGGAGGTGAGTGACGAAGACAACCGTCTTGACATCTTTATTGCCCCAATTTGACGGATCGCCCACCACCTCGTCCTTTGTGGTGGTCGCTACTATCGACCAATTCAAGCGAACTGCACACGCTGTGGTGAAGTGGTGGGGTAGGGAAGAAAGTCACAGCGTGCGGAACGGGTAAGATGAGGAGGTGTGTGGGAAGGAGGAGGAGGAGGAGCAGGAGGAGGAGTGACATGGTCTCTTAAGGCTAAAAGTGCTTGTGGAGCAAATGTGACCTTCGCGATGTATGGGCGTGGCGGAGTTAGGCCATCTGTAGGTCCTTCATCTCAGTCCCTCCCTACCTCCTCTGATTTGTCCTGCATCCATCCACCGTCCCATTCAACCTAGCATGTATCCTATTTCCGCACATCCACCCCTCACTCCATCTGCTTTCCAGTTGCACCTCTCATCATAAAAAATTTCATTGTGCTGTTCCCTCCCCTTTTTCTGGCCGAATAGCACTGCATGCAATTCATTCGCCAGTGTTCACCCTCCAGTTTATCATTGTCTACAGATATCTTCTCCCATTCTCCCAACATCTTTCATGGTGCAATCGTCCGCTAATGTTGGAATAGTGGAGGAACGGCTAGGATGTTGGGAGGAGGAATGGAGGAGTAGATGGTGGGAGTCAGTAAGGAGTGAAGTGGTTGTCTGGTGGGTGGAATTGTGAGTGGATGGGATGGGTGCCGACTGCATGACTTCTGGGCACTGTGGTGAGAGGCAGACTTGCATGCCAAACATCAATTGCTATTTCATCATGCAGCGTGCACACATCACATGGCTTGTGCACACAAACCTCCACTGAGCCCACGCACGCCCACGAGTCCACGTTGGCTTTCCATACGCTCAGCCGCTGACCCCTATGCTTTCACAACACTGCCTATCCTTTCTCATCTTCAAAAAACACTTTAATTTCCCTTCAAATTCCACTTGGATGCAGATGTAGCTTGTGATTTGAGTGCGTGAATAGTGAATAGGAGGGAGGGATGGAAGGATGGATGGATGCGAAATGGAGTGCATGGGCGAAAGGAGGAATGTATAGTAAGAGAAAGGCTGGATAGATTGATGGGTGAAGATTAAATGTGTAAGCGATCGGTGACTGGATTAAGGAATGCGGACTCAATGCTGGCCTGGATACAGACTGAATAACTGATGGATAGGTGAGTGATGGTGGGTGAAGGAGCTGGGGTGACGGATGGAAGGAAAAATTCAAGTTCCTCATATTTAGCTCTCCCACTTTGCTAAGACTCCTCCTAACATGCTTCTGCAAATGTATTACTCTCAACACCAATCCATTTGCCTTTTCGATTATTTTAGTGCCACCACGTCACATTTGCCCCACCTTGTTAGAAAAGACAAACACTTCGTCAATGTCTTTACCTATTGAAAGGAACTATCCGCCTGCCACCTCACAGTTGGCATGGTCTGATGGAGGTGGGATGGACTAATGGGTGGTAGTGCATTGTTTAGATGACTGGACTAGGAAATGCGCACACCCCCCTCCATCCACTCAGTGGCTATCAGGCTCCGACACGTGCTTGTCCACATCCTAGTCACGTCCACGTCAATGCTACGCTCCATCACATCAAGCATCACTCTCGGTTCTTTCTTTTCCTCCCCTTCTCCACATCCCGATTCATCTTTTGCGTCCACCTTTCCTTCTCAAGTCTTTGCATAGTCCTGCTCCATGTTGCAGACTCCCTTCCCCTCCCACTGCTCCATTCGCTTCATCCTCTCCTTCCGCCTCACATTACTGCCATTGGTAGGTGCTGTCTCTATCCTCGCCTCTACTGAGGTGGGCAGACTTGAGGAGAGTACCGACATTATTCGTACCACGTCTTACTATGAAGCCTGTTCTGGCAACGATATGTGGAGTGTCACGCGCCTCTCCACACTGTCTAGCAGCTCCACCCTCTACTCATTTGGGGATTGCGATGGCACGGCGACATGAAACAGCCGTATTGTGCCAGAAGTTATGTGGGTGAAAGGGTCATTAATGGTAATGGGAATAGATTGCCGGTGATGGTGAAAGATTGGAGAACAATAATTGGTGAATGAATGTGATTCAATGCTAGCATCACAAGGTACTATCTTTGATCTCGCAATTATTACAATGTACCCGCGCACGCCCATGAGTCCATGTTGGCTTCTCACACGTTCACCTACTCACCTCTATGCACTCACAACATGCTCCACCATCTTCCACCTTCATTTATCCTCCTAATTTCCCTTCCAACCTAACTTGAATGCAGATATAGCTACCAAATTGGAGTCTGAAGTTGCTACCTGCTCGTCTCAGCGACTTGTGGTGTGTCGAACACTAGTTGTTAGTTATTGGCGATGTCACCGAACAAGCGAATTGCGACTTCCTCCCAAAGGAAGCTCGTGGGTGTAGTGCACCTAGCGTGCATTGGCGTCGTAATAAGGTTGAGTGGTTTGGCAGATCATACCACTCACTAGTGTTCAGAAGAGCAATGAAACAACTGGCGTGGTGCAGATGCCCAGTCTCCACACACTGCAATGTTCGTGTACCTCAGGAGATAGATAAACGGGACACCGAATCACTACTCGACCGTGCACTTTCCTTTTAAATGCTTCGGCCAAGGTCTCTTAGAGGAGCAGGTGATTTTAATATCTCAGTGAGTATAAGCGTAGCACCTGGCAGTCTTCCTCAACGCTGCGCTGGTAAATACCAGCACAAAATGTAGTGAATGAAATCGTGACTCACACGTGGATTGGCATCGCATGGACATTACGTCGATCTATGTGCTTTGCCGACCGCAGTAGTGGAAGCAGTCGACTCCCACATGGTGCATATGTCACGATATTTGCCAGCTCGGACCAACAGCCCCATTTCTGTCTGCACCATTGGAAGGCGTCTACATGGTTGACGGTTAAACAGGAGACCCCCCGCCCCTAAGCCACTTCTATGCCTTCAATTAGTAGCGGTTATAGCCGATGTTGTTGATGGAGGCAACAAACCGGAAGTGTAGAGGACTGATGAATATACGTGTGGTAGGGTGAATTTGCGGCAGTAGTTGTGGCGCCTTGCTAGATGTGAGTCCAGTCTTTTCGGTTGATTGTCGGTTAACCACAAGTTCAACTATGGCTTGACATTGAAAGGGTAAGTCCAAAATGAGAACTTTCGTTGATTCGTGATCACTGTCTCCTGCCATGAAGCCGAAAGCAGAAGTGGAGACAAGAGGGCTTGAGAAGGCAGTCACAAATGCCTCACCATGCACGGCATGGAGTTGGCAGATTGGAAGGTTTGCGGGTGTCAGGCAAGACATGCAGTGTTCCAGATGGTTTAGGGTGGATAACCTACAATGACCATCTTTCTCGACTTTGCGAGGAACAGGTCAAAGCCCCTTCGGCGAGCCCTAAAACCACACCAGCTGGTAGCCTCACTTTCGCCCAATTCACTCCCTTTCACTGTTTATTTTGTGGGCCCAGTGTTCACACCATCGCAGCTCATTTCACAAGGATAGAAACAAGGAAAAGATGTTCTGGGTGGAGGTTATTTTGTGCCAGCTGGCGTGCCCACCAGATAACCCCAACACAATTCCTCAGACAACCCAATATTGCGTGAGAGTGGGTGTGCCATTGCCTTCGTGGGTCAAGAGTTGGCAATCCCATTGGCCTACATCACTTTGTTGCCTGCTTATAAGCACCCGCTTGTGGGTTGTAAATACAAGATTCGACTTTTCCAGACAAGGCGAGATGTCCATTCTACTCTGCTTCTTATGGCTGGCAACTTTGTTCTTGCATGGTGATTGCCAAATGGGCAAAGGTAAGATGCCTTCGCATGCTTTACCCTCATCGGCGCACTCACACGTTTCTTACATCGCCTCGCACATCCAAGCGTTTTACCCGATCCACAGGTCTTTCAACTCACTCCCTGTCACCTTTTATGCATTTGCTCTAATTCTTGAGCATTTTGCACACTGAGACAAATGAAACCCAACCACTCTCCCACACTAGCTCAGACATTTCTATGCATTTCCATTTATGCAGCATCTGAGGCTCCTCAGGACGTGACAATTGAGACAATCAACGCTTTCAATGTGCGCGTGAGTTGGAAGACCCCAACCAAAGTCGACGGGACTGTTGTTGGCTACGTTGTTCAATGGAAAGCCAACAAGGTCCCAAAATCCAATATCTACCTCCCAATCGTTGAAAATCTGCGTCTCTCAAACTTAAGGCCAAAGACTCTCATTTTTGTCACTGTTTGTGCGCGCATTCAAAGAAGTGCAGTAAACGGAGATGAGTACAGGGTTTGCACTAGAGAGGTGAGAACAACCACACCAGGAGTGGAAGAAGGTGAGTTCCTCATGCTCCTTTTGTCAAAAGCCAGTCTGTTACCTCAACTCATTCATTTCGTGCATCGCCTCCCACATCCCAGCTTATAATCCGATCCACCAGTGATTCAGGCAATAGGCGTAGGCCTTCCTACTCCCTTCGCATCACCTTTCATGCATCCGCTCTAATGCTTGAGCTCTTTGCATCTATCTCACTCTACATGGGTACACCTAAGAGCACACTGGGACAAATGAAACTCAACCACTCTCTCCACACTAGCGCAGGCATGTCTATGCGTTTCCATTTGTGCAGTGTCTGAGGCTCCTCAGGACGTGACAATTGAGGCACTCGACTCCTCCGTTGTGCGCGTGAGTTGGAGGGCCCCAACTGCAGTCTACGGCACTATCGTTGGCTATATGGCTCGATGGAAAGTCAACAATGTTCCGAAACCCGAATTGAAGATGTCCAAAGTTGAAGATCTCTACATCACAACTTTGGAGCCAAACACACTCATTTCTGTCACTCTTTGTACGCGCATTCAAAGGAATGCATTATACAGAGATGAGTACAGAGGGTGCACTGGGGAAGTGAACACAACTACACCAGGTGTGGAAGAAGGTGAGTTTCTCATGTTCCTTTTGTCGAAAGCCAATCTGTTCCCTCAAAGTAACCTGCACTAGTCGAGTTAAGCCTGCAATGCTACCATCTTATTACCACCACTGAAATGATTCATCTATAGTATTCACTGCCATGAAATCGTCTGCAGCGATTGGCGTCAAACACGCCCCATGATGCAGTCCCGAATGCCGCAATATGCGCTCTTAACAGCTGGTTGACAAGTAGGAGACGAAGTGTGTAATGAAGCCAATTTGTTGTTTCTGATTGCAGGGCAAACACTGGCGGATCTACCTGTGCTACTCTAGCCGCTGCAGCCCTACTAGCTTCCGTGGTTGCAGTGCTCGCATGAAATTTCTCGTAGGTCTGCGCAATTCACCAAACATTTCCCCTACTCCGAGCATTGCGACTCAATACTTGCAAGTACCTAACACACTCTCCATTCCCCATTGCAGGCTTCTTAACTCTGAATGGTGAATAAAATGCTTTACATTTTGGTCCATTATCGTTTATGTTCAAATGGGTTTCCTCTTGTTGAGCATAGTTGGCAAAACACCTCGAATCACAAATGGACGAATGGTTTAGTGAGGAGACAAGTTCTTGCAAAAAGGGTTATAGACTGCACTACGGCTCCGGGGCTGCTTTAATTCCATAGAGACGCTCTTGTTCAGATGCGCAGAAGCACTCACTTACTTGGCTGCTAATGCCAACGCCTAGGAAACCACCGCTCACTTGGTGCTTCCGCTCCCACCTATCTGGCCACTACGTTAAGGACACTCCGAGAACGACGTGGTTCAGTCACTAGTACGCACGCTTAGGTGAGCCAACTGAGGGGCTGATTTGCGTCAGAAGGATACTCAGACTACTCGGACCAAACGCCGTACACACACACACACACGCATTTAAGCCCGGGTTGCACAAGCCGACAGCTAGGTTGACGCGCCTTCACCGACTTCGTCAGCCCTCCCGGTCTTTGAATCTGCTTAGTGAGAAACTGGTTGGGAAATCGCTGTCATTGGGGCCACCACCCACAATCGAAGCCCAGACCATCGCATCTGCTTCCCTTTAGCCATGTAAATTGTGCCCATTCTTCTGCCCTTCATCAAACACTCCTTGTTGCATTGCTCCTATCACCGCCTTGTTAGGCCATACATCTGGCCCTTCTCATGCGCCTACCATTGCGACTCGCCCTTGTCTGTGAATCACGTTACAAAATGGGACGCTGGATGACATGTTGTAGGCAATGAAAGGCGAATGGGTGTGTTCCATGGGTGCACTAACAGCCAACCATTGCTGGATTGGCAGCTATTTCACTTAGCCCAGCTGGCGCACAGATGGAGAGCTCAAGCCGCCAACACTGTCCGACAATTTGTTGAATTGAAGAGGCGGCCTGAGAAGTTATTGGGATCGGTGTAAAACATGGCGAGCATTATGTGAACTCATGAACAAGCCATATAGTACTTTGGAAATCAGCGTGGATTAGGGCCAGTTTGCCCCAGAGCGAGTGAAAGCGTTCATTTACAGACACAAACATCGACGAATGGGTGGAAGAAGTGCCAATCGCACAATGGCTTACTGACCATGGTTGTGAAACGAATCAACATCCAGTGTAGGCATATAACCACACAGCCGGAAAGTGTCGCCCTTTTGCTACTAGGCTATAATTTTGCCATGCTCTCTGCTGAGTGGTATGCTGCACTTATTGGGTCACTCTGACCACACAGAGGCCTCGTGCTGCAATATTGCACTCCCGACAGACCACGTTTCGATGGAATACCAATCGGCACCCCTTGATAACATGGCTCTTTGTTTGACCGTGTTCAACGTCTAGAGGCCGATTGCCTCCTAGACCTTCAATGCTGTAATGAGCAGTGTGTTCTTCCACACCACTTCACACCACCTCCTAACACATCAATGCGCACTCAGTGCACCTCTGTCACGCGCCTCTACTAGGAAGAAGTTACAATGTGCCTGCTCGATGGCAGTGCTAACAACTAGCACCAAATGAACCGAGCATCACGGCACGTTAAAATGAGCAGTTGGCAATTTCACTTTCTCCCAATCAGTGCTGATTGCAGACCTTGGGTCAGCGCCTACAGCCGCATCCAAGTTGGATTGTAAGGGGATGCAAGAAATTGGACGAGGATGAGAAATGATGGAGAATGTTGTGAAAGAAGAGAGGTGAATGTGCAAGCTTGTGAAAGCCAGATGTGGCGTCGTAGGTGTACGTGGACCTGGTGCTGACGTATGTGCATGGATCATGCAGTGTGTAGGCAAGCCGTGATGCATTGGCAGTCGATGATTAACAATCTCGACTGTCTATCCGCGCGATACCTAGAAGGCATAGTGTTGGTACATGCCTACTCACAAATTTACCCATCAAACAATCTCTTCATTCCCCACTCACTCACTCCACCCATCTATTTCTCCAATTCGCTTCCCGTCCTCCTGTCTATCCTTCCACCATTCCAGCGTACGTCCATCATTTAACCCTCCATCTCAATCCCTCTCTCCCTGTCTCATCCTCTTTTGTCCTCCCTTTACCCTACATCCCATTTTGCCTATTCTTCTCTTCAATTCCACACACACATTCACCAACTTCTTTTGATCCTCTTTTCGTCCATTCACACATTCTTCTCTCCATTCCTCCCATTCACCATCTAAAGGCCTTACCTTACCCACCACTTCTTCCATGGCACAATTTACTTGAGCACAACTCTCCTCTCTGCTATGCTCTGCTGCACTGTCCAAAACATCCACAGACACCATATGACCAGATGTGCTACTTTCGGTGATACTTTCCGCCCACCATCAAACAAGGCTTTTATCTGGTGGGTTATGATGCGAAATGGCAAGAGGTTTAGTCAGGAGTTGGAAAATGAAGAGCATGCGGCGTCTTGCTGTCGTCGTACTCGTTGCGTAGCAGTAAGGTCAAACGGCGGAGCAGTCAAGTGGGGGGAAGGCAATAAGCACGTTTGGGACGTGAAAGAGGCCGAGGAGGGTGAAGCAGGAGGTGGGATGGAAGAGGAGTACGTGCGCTTGGAATGCATAGGGGAATAAAGAGGGAAGAGTAGGGAAGAGGAGACAGGAAAAGGAGGGGACGCCTTTGCTTGGAAAATGAGGAGAGAATGGAGAAATAGTAGAGGCGAGAAGAGGTGAGGACACTCGACGCGGGGAAGGTCGGCATCACGATCCACGATGAGGCCAAAAGTGCCAACGATATGCGGAAGTCATCCGCCTCTTCACCGTGTCCTGCAGGTGCACTCTTAACACACCCAGCAATGGCTACGCCAAAGAGGGCACATACGCGTTGTGCTGGTGTTTGCGCAAGCGAAGCAACCGTGATCGATCGTGAGAGAAGATTGCTGTGGATGATGAGAGACGGGAGGAAAGTTGCTGACGTGTGTACTGGTTGTGGCGCGGAATGAATGGAAACTGTAGGAATAGGACGTAAGAATGATTCTATGATCGGAGGCTTGAATGGGGAGCATGTGGATTAAAGGACGTATGAGGGGAGAAATTGGTGGGTGGATGTTTGGGGATGGGATGAATGCTAGGTTGAATGGAGTGGGAAAAGATGGAAGTTGAAGGAAGGGAGTGGGAGGAGTTGAGGTAAAGTACTTATGGATGGCCTAACTCCTCCTCGCCTAGCCATCGTGAAGGCTGTCAGCAATTTCTGTCGCCTTCGTCCGTCCTCGAAGACTTCTACTTAAGCCATTAAGTAGGCGCTGCATGACGAGTTCCGATCTTGAGCGCACATTGCACTACAATGTGCTCTCTGTGGTTTCATCCACCTCTGCTTGTGCTATTAGCCAACAGTGGATGCCTGTGTCATGAGGACCAAAAGCCTCGTCTCCAACACTTGCTTCCTGACATTATTTTGGGTGAAGCAATGTGTTAACTCTAAAAGGGCTTAAAGCCAAATTAGTGAATCAGTGTTTGTGTGAGCGGGTTTGCATTCAGTCGAGTTGCAAAGGCGGGACATGAAGAGGCTGGAGGATGCAATGTGAATACCCTTATTGTCGACATGCAGACGACAACTGGGTGAAATTTGACGTTGGTTACACTCGCCTTCCATCCCACTGATGAAGACACTGGCGTACCCATGCTCATTTGATTATCTCCAACCTAACACCGCTTTCCAACTCTTTTGAAGTCTGCTTGTGTGCGTGTGCGTGACAGTAGATCGATCTGCAGAGTGCTCTGGATCACGCGGCGTTTGGGCCATAAGTAGAGCACTTCAGACATCCTCCATCATTGATGAGGTGGGACAAGGGGCATTTGCCTTCTTCTTGTCTACCTGACTGGTCCCTTCTGCAAAAAGGCCTTTCTGCTCTGACGCCACTTTTGGCAAAGCATTTGAATCCCACTCCACCTGTGCACCAATGCAAGTCAGTTGGATACGTGCCTGACAATACTCATGTCGCCCGACTTTGCCACAAATGGCATTGAATCGCATTGTATCAATCACGAAATGCAGTAGTTGAGGATTTTGCCGCGTTGGTTTCCGATCTGCTACCTGTGCGTTTTCATCGCGCACAAAGCGTAAGCGTCCTCCGACTTGGCAACCCGCGTCTTGATAACTTCTTTCCTGGACATTCGGTTATGGCTCCCAGAAAGCGGACTTAGGCTGAGCGGACACGTGGAGCGGATTTGCTCAGCTCCGCCTGTGATTGCGAAAGCGAGTGGTGCCCAGAATTGCAACGAGACGTGTCGGTGGTGGGTCAGCAGAGTCGGATGTCTCGATTAACGTGGTCTGTTGGTCGTAGCATTGACCGCGCTGAGATCGAGGAGGTCATATGCTCCACCTACTTCCAATGCACTTTTACCTTTACCTACGGTAGTTGCACTATTGGTGTTGTCTGCATTTGCCACTGCGGAACTTGCAGTACTGTTTAGTGAATAGCTTGCATATACTTGAATGGATAAAATGCATTTGACGGCAGCCCAAAGACAAAATGGGTCTTCAGTGTGCTAACTACCAAAAATGTAAAGTATTTCGACAGGTGCATAATTCCATTTTGTCTCATACATTTGTCAAGATAGCTCACGCTTGGCAAGAGCCAATGCTCTAATTGTGCACTCCATGTCTGTTTAGCTGTGATAATATGCTTCCGATTGCCGCTTGCCATTGTTTAACTCCAGTGTGCAGTTTGGCTAGGGCAAGTGAAAGACTGATATCGGAAAGGGACAAGAGCATAGTCACAGAAGCCAATGACCTGGAGTGCGTTGCCTAGTTGATTCAAAGATGGTGTGGGCGTCAGCCTCAGCATTGTGGTAAACTTAGGTATTTTCGTGAAAACCATAGTCAAAATGATGAGGCCTCAAGACGCCCATTGGATGAGGTCAGTGTTTGGTAAAGGGATTGCGAGGGAAGTGGGGGGATCAAGAGGCAAAACTTCAGCTTGTTTTAAGTGTATTTTGCGCAGTTTTGGGTGGATTTGTAGTTGTCTACTTCAATGTCATGTAGTCTCCATCGATCCAGATGAATCACTTGCACAGCCTTCACGACGCTGTAGACACCGAGCATTGGCAGGTTCGCCAGTCACAAATTCTCATGGAACAGCATTCTCGTCGTTTTAGCGCATGGGTTTCAGTGAACCGTGTTGATGAGTATATGACAGGAATTTCCGCTGTTGCTCTGGGCTACAAACCACCTCAGTGGACCTGCCTGGAGTCTTTGGCATTAGTGTAAACCCTCGTTGACAAACGCAATAGCATCCTTCTTACCACTGCAGTCGTGAGGACTGGTGTCCGAGCTAACCTCTTCTATGACACACAAACCGGCCATAGAGTGTCGTGGGAGGAATGTTTATCACTCTCTTTCTCTCTCCATCTCCCTCCTCTCACTGATGCAATAAACCAGCACTGCAAACGCCTCGCAGTGCGCCGCCGCGCTGCTCACTCTGCATCCAGGGTGATTTCAGTGGAACCCTGTAGTTGTGTCGTTCTCGAGTTGTTCGCTTATGATCGTTTGATTCTCCTCTCAATGGTGTTCACTGAGTAGTGGGAGGAGGCGAGCCGGTCACCCGCATTGGCATCATTGATCACCTCCATCAATAGGATGTACTAAGGCATTCCTGAAGTGGGCTGGTCCACTATTCGTCCACAGAGGGCAGCAGTGAGCGTCGACATGGCTGGGAGCTTTGGAAGAACTAGCCACGAAACCATCATGGCCTTCTTAAGGTTACCACCATCTTCCTTTCCTCCCAACACTCTCCTGGTCACCAGACGCGTAGAGGTGGCACCTTGTTATAGTAAAGCTTGTTTTCTAGGATGTTTGCCGAGACTTCTCGTTCCAGTCGGTGATTTTAGCCAGTGAATAGGGAAGGTGATGAGGGGGAGAGGTATCCCCATCATAATGGTCGAGTGCAAGGGAGAACGACTTGTGTTAATTGAAGACTCCTGGAGACGATGCACAGGGTCGTGAAGACGGCCATGTCGACAAAGGATGCATGCAATATGAAAGGCGTTAACGACGAAGGAAATGGACTTGAAAGCACAGACGAGGACGGAGCAGACAAGCATTGGGAAATAGGTGGTGTTCGATGGACATGTGCATGCAGGTGGTGGCATGGAGCAGGAACTCGGATTCGTCGGCAGCCTCCTCATCTCCACGCCCTTGTGCATCGTCCTCGTCACCCTCTCAGTTCACCTGCACTTTCGCAGTCCCAACTTCAACTTCTTCTAACTGTCGCTCACCCTCGCAACCACTTCAATGCATGCGCCTCCCTCATCCGTGGCATCATCGGCATGCACATATACTGCCAACCCAACGCCTTCTCCACGCTCGTGTACTTCGTCTCCGCCTCAGTTTTCAAGTCCGTGGATGGACTTTCGGCACGCAATTGCGTTGTTAGTGGGTGGAGAGGGTCTTAGCTTCCAAGAGCGCGTCAGTAAGTGCATGTGCCAATCCACCTCTCCAGCCATCCGCGCATGCATTGCTGCCCCTATCCCTCTCCTCCTTAACTTTCTTCGCCCTTCCACCCATCCATCATTCACGCCGTCTCCACAATTCCACACTTTGTTCAATCAAGCATCACTGACATCGATGACATTGCACGGATAGACGACACATTTGGCCTCTACGTGGTGTGTGCTTAACGAGTTTTGTTCTGAGCTAGTTTCTTATTGCCTTTTTATTGTAATATAGCCACTCAGTTGACTCGGTTGAACATACTTACTAGTGACCATTTTATAACGTTTCTATAAGCAGTCAAGTATGCAAAACCCTTTGCAACTTTGGACAGCAAGGTCTTTTTAGTTTTAAAGGTCGCTCTAGTCTTCAACCACATTTACACGATACATGTCAGCTCACTAATCGAGCTGTCCACTTGTAGAGTGTTTCGTCAAGCACTTTCAGCAAGACAGATCCAGTTTTAGCATTGATAAAAATGACATAGTGTTTAAAAAGTTCATTTTTCGACTAATGACTATTTGCTACAGGTGATACGGTCTTTAAGAGTAAAGGTGGATGTTCGCGAAATCAAACATTCTCCAAATTGATGAAACCTGCAATAAAAATCTTCAACGTGTTTGGCGGACGCAAGCATTGAGTTGCAATAATCGGAGAAGGTGAAATAGTTGGCAAATCGCTAAAACTTACGTCCCGAACGCCTTAGGTTCCGCACAAATGAAAAAGCACAGAATTGTCTGCATTAATATGCGATAGGTAATAATGCTTCATTTGCCCCACAGTGCTCCCACGTGTCTCCATATGAAGTAAGGTGGAAGAATAATGTCCAAGCATCAGGTGCCGAGAAGTGATTTGAGAGACCTGCGTCTGCTATGTTGCTTACTAGTGGATCGGGTAAAACGCATAGCAAGGAAATTAAGGAGAGTTCACTTAGTGGCACCAAATCGATATGACTGTGACAAGATGGAATGTGAAGTGATGTGATGTGAAACAAAGGAATGGAAGCAGATAAGTCATTTCTAGCACCCTTGGACTATTTGTAAGTTAGGGAGTACTTGTCATGCCTGCTGGATATACGAAGTTATTATAGATTAATACGTTGTCATTCGCCAACTGCTTACACTCACGTGTCGATGAAAGCAAATCACGATAAGGTATCTCACCTTCGACCCGTTAGCAATCGCAATTCAAGAGTAAAGTTGCCAGCAGCATGTGTAGAGTGGAATGGACATCACTCCTCCTCCTCTGGAAAAGGCAGAACTTGTATTTACGAACCACACACGTGTGCGCTTATGAACATGTAGCAAAATGATGCAAGCCAATGGAATGGCCTACTCCTGACCTACGAAGCAAATTGCACATTCACAAGCACACCGTGGGACCAATTACATTATTGCAACAGCCCTCAAGTTTAGCCTCTCTTGGTAATTTCTGTCACTTGATTTGGTCAGCTGCGATATTGGGAGTACTAGAACTACATAGTAGTAAAGAGGTTTGGAGTGGTGAAATGGGTGCATGTAAATCTACCAGTCGTAGTTCAGTATGTGATTGAAAGGGATGACCAGACTGAGTTCTTGGCAAAGAGCCGCGGCTACTGCCACAACTTGTCTGTGGGTCAAGTACAGTCATCAGTCCTACAAACTTTTCGTTACGTACATCAATCAGCAATGTCGACTGTGAATTCGATCAAGTGGTGTCATAGAAGTGGCATAAAGATGTGGACTTCCTGTTTTGCCATCAACCAACGAGACGCCTTCCAATGGTTGGTGGATGTCACGACATGTGCACCATGTAGGAGTCGACTGCTTCCTCCTTCGCATTTGGCAAATCTCGCAGATCTATGCAAAATAAGAGGGAAGAAGTGGACCCAAGTGAGTGCAGAAAGTGGACGAGAAGAGGATGGAAAGAGGACAAACAGTACAATGACAAGCTTCTTTTAAGAAGCACTTGCAATATGTCTATTGCATGGCAGCGCTAATCACAAATATCAAATGATTAACTTATTACGGGTCTCTAAGGTGAGCGGTCAGCAATTTTACTTCCTTCTAATCGGTGATGAATGCAGACCTCAAGTCACCAGCTGTATCACCATGCAAGTTGAATTGGAAGAGATGTTAAGCAGTGGATTGAAGTAGGTGAGAATTAATGGGAAATGTTGTAGAAGCACGAAGGTGAGTAGGTTAACGTGTAGGAAGCCAACGTGAACTGGTGAGCGTAATTTGGCTTGGTGTAGTTATCGCGAAGACAAAGAGAGAACCTTGTGATGAGTGCTCCGCATCCCATTTTTTTGCCAGTAATTGCCTCCAGTCCTTCATCATCCACAACAATCTTCTCCCATCATCCGTCATGGTCCATACGCCCACGTATCCGTTAGCACAACGTGACTAACTCTTGCTAAGAAAGTCAAAAAACGAAGTCTGCATTATCTTTCCTCCACGAGATTTGCGCTTATGATCTCGGAATTGTGTTGTGGCCTACATTAAGCCCGTATTTTGCAGTACATTACGTCATAAGAAGTGCTTTGAGAGCGACTAACTTGAATACAGCCACTAGCGTCTGTCGTCCTCTTCGGTCTGCTTAGCGTGCTACTTAAGTCATACAGAAGGTACCGTATGACGAGTTCCGGTTTCTTGCATACGTTGTGCTTCCATGTGCCTTGTGTAGCTCCTTCTTCCACTGCTTGTCTTATTAACCAGCAGTGAGTGCCAATGCCATCAGCACTAAATGCTCGATTTCTGTCACCCCTTATTTGGCATCAGTTTGTATGAAGTGATGTGTTTGCTCTAAAATCGTATTAACACGAATCTAATAGATCGGTATTTGCGTTAGTGAATTTGCAACCAGTCGAATTGCAAAGACGGGCATCAAGTAGATAGAGGACACATTGTGGGCGTCTTTGTTGCCTGCTTGCACGCGTCAAATTAGTGATTTATGAGATTGGGCACACTCGTCTCCCATCCCAGTGATAGAGACACTGCCGTATCCATGCTGGTTTGACTGGCCTCCGACATTACACTGACTGCTAACGCATTTGAATCTGTCTGCGTTTATGTATTGCAGCGAATTAAGGTGCGGAAAGGAAGTTAAGCAGAAATGGAGTACTTTAGACATCCCCGAGCTTGTTTGAGGTGGTGCATTTGGCATTTGGATTTTTGTCGGTTATAAAATTTGTCCTTCTTGTACAAATGATTTCAGCTCCAATGCTGCCTTTGTCGAAGAAAAAGGCGCTTGCACAAAAGTCGGTGGTAGAAATGCAAATGATGGTTTTGATTTGGGTTGATTCTCACCCTACTGCGTAGCCATTAAAATCAGTCGTAATCGTTGCCTCACTAGATCCATGTTGCCTCACTTCGCCAAAACTGAGAAGGAAATTGCATTTTATTTGACCCTTTGTATGGGTCTGTCCATTCTGACGTAGAGTCAGTACATCCACTACGAGCAAACAAAAGGCAGCATGATGCTTGAGCAGTCTTTAATAATTAGGCGGGTGGATAGATATGAATTGGATGGATGGATGGATGGATGGATGGATGGATGGATGGATGGATGGATGGATGGATGGATGGATGGATGGATGGATGGATGGATGGATGGATGGATGGATGGATGGATGGATGGATGGATGGATGGATGGATGGATGGATGGATGGATGGATGGATGGATGGATGGATGGATGGATGGATGGATGGATGGATGGATGGATGGATGGATGGATGGATGGATGGATGGATGGATGGATGGATGGATGGATGGATGGATGGATGGATGGATGGATGGATGGATGGATGGATGGATGGATGGATGGAAGAAGAGGGAATGGATGACCGGATAGGTGAACGAATGCGAAGTGGGAAATGAAGAGATCTTCATATCCGAGTTGTCATGAACTCGCATCAATGGCGTCGTATTTAATTATTTTCGGTGGCACAGGTGAGTGCACCTTAAATTGAGGTCTTCACCGTTGAGTATGTGTCGTGAATTGTTAAAATTGGTATGCTACCATTACGTGGACCTGAGAATAGGTTGAAAGTGGACAAGTAGATGTGTGCAAAGAGGAGGTGTTTAGCGAAGAAGGAAACGATGCCCCTAACCAAGCACTTTGCCCTATTTGCATTATTCCCCTCGTCAAGTTTCTGGTCGCGATGAAAATATACCAGCGATCTCCAATGCCTGGCAGAACATGCCTTTCGAGGCCTACCACCCAACTAACTAACTAAATGGTGGCTCTTCAACGTAGCGTGTGTTAGTAAGGTATTAAAAAGAAGTTTTCTGGTGGCGCTGTTGACGTCGGACGTGGTCGTCAGGTGACAAACAACTACACAAAATGCCCACCAAAACTGCTTTTAACGGTTTTCAAGAACTAGATAGGTCATAGTAAACATACTTTTGAAACCATTGTAAAAAGCAACTTCAAAACAATTCCAAACCATGGTAGGCATTACTTGACCTCGTAACTCAGTCTTATTAATATGTTCTTGCTGCCTAATTTATGCCTACTTATTTTTCAAGTCCGAGCATACATCTACCAGTCAAATTAAACACCTAAGTGAGTGAATTTAGCATCCGGTAAAATTCGGTGTTGTTTATTAGAGCAAAATTCTAATGTTCATTTGTTTTACTGTGCGATGCTGCTAGCTCTTAGCCAAAAGTTTATAGTGCTGTTCGTAGGTGGGAGCTCCTTTTATATCCATTAATGTTACAAAATAGGTTGAAAGAGCACGAAGCGTTTGATGCTCACTAATCAGCTGTCATTTGTCGATTCGCTTCCTTTTGTACACAATTAAATGCCAAAGTAAACGCAAAAGCTAAGTGAGATTACTGTCAAGACACTTTTTAACTACCATGCCTAACCAGGTGTTTGCTTTGGTGTGCGACACTTTCGGCGAGTAAGTAGGACTGTTTCGGCAGTTTGCTAAGTGGTTTATTATTTTAGTGAAGATGACTGTTCAGTAATGCGGCCTAGTTCCTTGAGAAGTTTTGTGACCTTACTAAGTACTTGGCACTCATTCGTTTTACCTTCACCACAACGTACTTATTCCACTTCTGCATATTTATTTATCCATTTCCTTCATGCAATCACTTGTTGGAATAAGCGCCAAAGGAAGACTGCAGTTAGTGTTAAGACGTTGTTTTTCGAAGCACAATACTTGATCATTTTTATTTTTTTTCCGCACAGTACTCCCATTGGTTAATTAGAAGTATCTTGGTGGGGTATTGAATGGTTCGTTTTGGTAAATGGGGCCAAATACTTCCCTCCCTTTCTCTTTCTTTCTTTCCTCCTCCTCTTCCTGTTAAAGGCATTGTGGGCTCTGACTTCGTTTTACAAGACTTAATTATCTTCATCCTCATGCGGTGAGGCATTTTATTCAGCGAGCATAGCGACAGTATCAAACAGCAGTAAATGCGAATCGTGCCTTTGTCATTACTTCGGGAGGTTTGGATAGTTGGTTTCTCATACCCTGTCTCTCTCCAAGTTTGACTGTATGTGCGCAGGTTCCGATGTGATTCATGAGGTTATCAACCATCAACTACGACATTGTTTGTTAGGATGGCTGATGTTGTGACTGGAGACAAGTAATCGAATGTCAGCCGATTCGATGGGCGAATTCGCGTGAGGCAATGAATTGCATTTTGCGGTGCAGCCAGACAACTGCCTGACCACTGTAGATCACACCGTATTGCTGTGATCGCAATGAGACTGGGTGAGTTGACTGCGTGACAAGTTCTGTTCCCTCCTCTGATGTTGTCCTACTATTGAACGCTTGCAAAGAATAGGCTTGCTTTGTTGAGTTATCCAGAAAGGAGGGTGGTGCAACCATTGGAGAGCAAAGTGCATCCTACCATTAACTTTATGTGTAACAAAGTAATTCATTTTCAAATGACAAAGTGTAGCTTTTAATTGTTTTGTCAATTAGCCATTTTTTTATTGCTGCAGATGCTGCCGGTAAAATGCCAACCTCGGACTTGCAGCTATCCATAGGGCTTCGCTTAAGCAGTACAAGTACATGCGGATTTGGTTAGTGTAAGAGAATAATGTACAAATTTATGCATAAAGCAGTTGTCAAGTCAAAGCTCTCCATCAAAACTATACCTAGAGGCAGCTGCGATGTGGGGAATGTGGAACAGATTTTGTGGCTACTAGGTGAAGTCCGTCACGCCTTCGGCTACCGAGCGTTACCTTGACGTGGGGAGTTGAAGAGAGCGAAGGGTGAGTTGGACACAAGCGGAGGGGTAATGATGACTAGCGCAGCACTACTTGAAATTCGATAAATGCGAAGTAGGACCAACTTCGCAAACGGCTGAGATTTTGAGGAGGGATGGAGGAATTTTTTTGTCAGGAAGGTAGATGATGAGATCAATTGCCAAATTACAAGGCAGTAATCCATGCCTTTCCTCAATGGAGAGGGGTTCAAGAGTGCGAAGGTAGTAAGAAACCAACCAGTCCAATGCTGGCGTTTATTTTGCATTTCCACTAGGAGGTGGAGGAGCTGTTGCAAATCTAGTGGAGGTCGCCAGCGGGAAGAGAAATTTTTCGAGATCGGCTCATTGGAGAACTATGTGAAGAATGGTGAGATGGTAAACTGATATCGTCTATTCATTTCGCCAGCACTCGGCCTACATTCTTAAGCCTATACTCTCCCCACGTTTAGCAATGCCTACCCACTTCATTCAGAATGAGGAGGTAGGCATCTTGCGCTGAGAAGAGCAGAGTAGTGTGTAAATGCAGAAAAGGCTGGCGACTAGGACTCCATCAGTTATGCCTTCAAGAGCGAAGGTTGACGCCCCGTCTCAACTTTCCGTTTCGTATCACATAGTTCCGATGACCTCTTACGTCCTTACCCCACTGCCAACTTTTATTGTCCTTCCATTTGGAGAGTCCCTCTACATGATGGTCCCAATTTCCATTTCCTTCTTTTGCCGTCTTGGATAGTCGTCCTAACTGGTAAGAACGTATGTGTGTGTGGGTCCCATCTTCTTTTCCAAATGTAGCAAATCAAGGTTGGAGGAGAGGCGCAATGCCCATGTGTGGTAGAAGGCGAGAAGTCCCTTTCAGTAGAAATAAACATTGACGAAGTGTTCATCGCTTTTAAAAGTTTCACCAATTGTGACGTATCTCCACCCAAACAGTCTGGAATGCATGTGCATTGGACTTGATGACAACTCATTTGCTAAACAGTGTAGAAAGGCGTCTTGGCAAAGGTGGACAAATAAATTGGCGGAAATTAGAATTGCCCTTCCATCCGTTACCCCACCGCCCTCTCCCCTCCCTCACCCACCCATCCATCTAATATTCCTTCATGATACAGAAACTGAGCACTACATTACATATTCAGCTTGCGTTGAAGCCCACATCAAACCCGTATTCCTCCATTCAGTCATCGATTGCCTACACACCCAACCGACACCCATTATTTCATCCACTCATCCTTACACTCACGATTCATTCCTCTTTTCGTCCATGCACCAATTGCCCATCCATTCATCCCTTCCATCCAACACTTAAGTGCCTTTCGACAGTGCCTGGTCAGTTGTTCGGGTACACCGCAGAATAGATTTCACACATGAAGCACATTGGCACAAATTGCGTAGGATATCGAAACCCGTCCGTCATGTAGTGCCTACTTAATAATTTCAGTAGCGCGCTTCGGAGATGAAGGAAGGCGACGGCCGTTTGTGGCGGCATTCTAGTTATTCACACATACAACACTTTTGCGTTCAACTGACAGCACGGGACGGATGAAGCCAGCTTCCCTGCCAATCAAGTCATCATTTTCCAGGCATTAAAGTGACTAGCACATAACTGCCTCCTCTACTTTGCCGGGAGGAGGCTAGCAAATTTGCCAGGTCTTCGTCCTTCCAATTCCAGCCAATCGTCAATTTGTAGACATTAGGTCAATTCATAATCGACGAAACTATTCAAAACAAAGATAAGCGAATCCCTGGTGAATAACGTGGAGATGTGGGGGACAGCGTACAGCAATGGTTGACAATCGGGTGGCACAAAATCACCACGCGCACCCCTCCACTAAAAGCATACTAGTAAGCAGTAGCCTATTAATGAGCTGCTAGCTTTCTGCTAGAAAACCATGCTGAGGTTGCTCCAGGTGTCTAGTTGATCAGATATGGTAACAGCTGTCTCCAGTTGTCATGAGTAATATACTAACCAATGAAAGAAGGTTCTAAATAAGAAAGGATTTCATTCTTCTATACGAGCCACATCGCATCAACCTACAATCACTCAAGGCCAATCTGAATGCACTTGACGAGTTGGTGCAGCTAGCCTTAATAGAATCGCCGTCACATATATTTGACACTTATATATCTGGCATACAACACGAAAAATTGGGGACACAAGCTCAGCTATTTTAATATCATCCAGTTAGTGTGTCTGCTCAATGCCAACTCTCAGACTGAATATATGGGCGAGCGAATCCGTAACTACCCCACTCTACTCTGGAGGGCTCGCCATTCCAATTCCACCAAACCAACTTTCTCATTTTCAATCAACACGTCTGCATGAGTTGTTGCGGAAAGAGCTTCCATTGTTGGTGGGTGATCATTGGAGTTGATGCCAAAGCTGTGGTGATGGCAGCGTCCGTAGTGTAGGTGACCGTTCTGCCTGACTTACAGATGGAGTGGACCATGTCCATTTCACTGCTCCCAACGCCATTACGTCGATGGCCTCCACAACAGAACGTGTGAGTCAAAACACCCTACTCCCTTTGGCTACACGCATCACCACGCCTTTCCTCCTCCTCCTCCTCCTCAGAGACCACAATAAGCCGCTAACTACTGTTATGCTCACATTCATGTCGACGAAGCTCTCCGCTTTCAGTGGAAGGCGACAACCGATCCGCGGTGCGCACGTACCCCTCCTTGCACATGCACGCACTTTGCTGCACACGCAAGGAGGCAATCGTGGTGTCCACACAAATAGCATAGAACGCTAAATTGACTAACCCTGCTCCACGGAAATGCGAACGTCAGTACCCAACACCAACAGTGGCGTAGGATGATGACACTGCGTGACAGCCAGGGCTACTGCCCCGGTGTCATGGAAAAGAGTTGACGCGAGCAATTGGCTAGATCTTGCAAGGCTCCAAATGGTATGCGCCCCTTGCCAATTACTCCCAACTGAAGTTGGGGATAGCTGTAGCTGTGGTTACAAAAGGATCACTTCTCCACTTACATGACTTCATTCCCTCTTCGTTACGGTAAAGGGGAAATCGGATGCTGCGAATGCGGGAAAAGCCTACCATTGAAGAGCGGACACACGCCATGCACACCAGTAGTGGATAGTTCGTGGCAGAGTGGCTTGACATGCAGAAAGCACTCCCACTCCCTTCTCCTGCTGCTGCGAGTCCTCAATTTGCACAGAGAGGTTGACCACACAACCTGTGCCACCTAACGTCTCAGCAATTTCAAATCTACCGCCACAACTCCGATTTATGCATAAACTTATGCCTTATTCTCCCACATTAACCAAAGTCGCATGTACTTGTGAACAATGTCCACTTACTGCTAGAAAGCATTATGGACAGCTGCAAGTCCGAGGTGAGCACTTCGCCTGCAGCATACGCACCAATCAACAAAGTGGCTGATTAAAAAAATATATTGGGGATCACATTATGCCATGAGGAAAATGAAACAGTTGCACAATCAAAAAGTTCAATGCAGGATGCACTTAGCGCTCAAATGAGCACACAAACCATCTTTGTAAATGACGTAGCAAAGCAAGCCTAGTCCTTCACCTTTACCACAACCCGTCAAAACAAAAGACTGCCACATCACACTGCACATGTCTATTATTAGCATAAACTTGACATTGAAAAATCCAACAGAACTGGGTGGAACTTCTTCGCAAGCACTCGATGGTGAGACGAAAAGGGGATGAACGAAATTCAAACGACTCGTTTGTCAGGGAAGAGAATAGAACCTGTCACGCAGTCAACTCACCCAGGCCCATTGCAATTGTAACAATGCAACATTTTCCATAGTGACCAGACGGTTGTTGGGCTGCATCACAAAGTGCAACTCATTGCCTGACGCCACTCCACAGATCAAATCGACTGATGTTTGATCACTCTTCCCAGCCATCCAATCATCCATTCCAACAGACAACGTCGAAGCAGGTAATCTCGTAAATCGCATCCAAATCCGTGCACGTACAGACCAACTTGGAGAGAGACAGGATCTAGTAAACCAGCTATCCAAACCGTCCAAAGTAGTGGCAAAGGCACCATTCGCATTTAGTACTATTCGATACTGCCGCCATGCTAACTGAACAATTATTGACTTTCGACGAACGAAGTCAGGGTCTACAACACCCTCGAGACGAAGAAGAAGAAGAAGAATAAGAAGAAGAAGAAGAAGAAGGGGAAAAGCCAAGTGTCCGGTGGAATTTCAACCGTATTCAACAAGTTGGGCCCCATCGATCAAAACCCATCATCGCTAAAATAAAAAGCCATTAAATACACTATCAAAGTAACTCTAATCAACTAATTGAAGCACTGTGTAATAAAAAAATAAGCCTGACAAAGTGCTGCAGTTGGAAAAGCAAGTTTTAACGGCAAATGCAGTTTTTCTTAGGCGCTCATTGCAGCGTGTAAGTGCATGAAGGAAATGGGCGCATAAGTACGCGTGAATAAAAAGGCACTTAATGATGGGAGTCAAGTAAATGCGTACCAAGCACTTAGTAAAGCGACAACTCTTCTCACGAAATTAGATTGCATTGATGAAAATCCATCCTCACCAAAATAGCAAACCACTTAACAAACTCCCTCAACAATCAGTTAGACGCTGGAAAGGGAAGAGAACTTGTCACGCAGTCAACTCACCCAGCCTCATCGCACTCATAGCAATGCTACATGTTCCATAGTGACAAGACGGTTGTTGGACTGCATCATAAAGCGCAACTCATCGCCTGACGCCACTTCTCAGATCAAATCGACTGATGTTTAGCCACTCTTTCCCGGTTTTCCAATCGTATATTCTAACAGACAATGTCGTAGCAGGTAATCTCACAAGTCGCATCCAAATCCGCGCACGCAGTGCCTGAATTGAAGAGACGGGATCTAGTAAACCACCTGTCCAAGCTGTTCAAAGTAAAGTCGTGACAAAGGCACCATTCGCATTTTGTGCCGCTCGGTATTGCCTTCATGCTTACCGAACAAATGCTCCACCAGTTGATAGTAATTAGCCTCCGGCGAACGAGGCCAGGGTCCACAGCATCTTTAACAAGAAAGAGAAAAAGAAGGAGAAAGTGGAGAGCCAAGTGTTTGGTAGATTTCCAACTACATTCAACTACAATAAATTTGGCCTCATTAATCAAAGTGCATCGTCATCAAAAAAACGAACCAATTTGTACACGACCAAAGCTATTCTATGACAAGGTAGAAATGGTGACGACAGCTGGTAATTGAGTACCAAAAACTTATTGTTTATGCAACTTTTTTTCAAAAAATAAACGACATGAAAACACAACACTACCTACACACTGCAGCACAAATTTTACTTAGGTGCCGACAGAATCGTACCGTAAAACAAATGAATGTTGGAATATTGTGCTAATGAAAACCGATATTTTGCTAGCCGCCGGATGCATCTGCTTGGAAGTTCGCTTTGGGGAGTAGAATTAATGGTAGACTAGAGAAATAAATAATCATGAACCAGAAAACAAGTGCTTATTAATAGGACTGATATATTAGTGAAATTAATGGTCAAAAATGAATAAGATCAGTGCGTTTTTTAGATGGCTACATTTTATTTGGCTGTACTTTAATGATTTCCTTTTAATGGTCTAAAATAATGATAACTGTGACAAAAATATTTTAAGAGCCATTTTAACAATGCTGTTGGGCATTTTGTGTAGCGGTTTGTCATTTGGTAATCGCTGCATGATTATCTCCGCCATCGCGAATGTCACCTCATAACCCCCCCTTTAATACGCCACCAGCACACCCTGAGCTAGACGGCTACCTTTTTACCTTGTTACATCTTCCTGCGTATAACTTGGGAAGGCACTTCTGTTAGGCGTTGGAGTTTGCTATCGCATTTCTGCTGTGACCAATCCTTGCAAGAAAGGTGATATTTACACGACAGGATTTAAAGACACCCTGCATAGTAAAATGAGTTAGAAGAAGAGGAGGAGGAAAGGGGGAAAAGGGTAGTGCTTAAGCATCATGTTGCCTTTTGCTTACTTAGAGTGAGTGCGCTGATATCATCTACTGGCACTACGTCAAAATCGACCGGCCTATCCACTTACGCCAAATAAATTGCAACCTCTTTCCCATATTTGGCGAATTTAGTCAACATCAGTGTAGTAAGGCAACGATTCCAACTGACCTTCATCTCTATAGAGTAAAGTGGACCTTAAATCAACCGACAACAATTATTTGTGGTGTCACCGCTTACTTTGTGCTCTATTTCCACTCCAGCCTCCGAATTTTCCAGAACGATTTGGAGCTCAAGCCACTATTGCACACACGAACGCACACACAGGCAGACTTCAAATGTGCTGGCAAGAGCTGCAATCAACATGGATGCGGTAGTGTCTCCCCCATTGAACTGGAAGGCGCGTGTGTCCAACCGCATACCTCACCCAGTTGACGCATACGGATCAACTACAAGGACATCCACATTGCATCCTCTATCCACCTGATGCCCCGTACTTGCAACTCGACTGGACGCAAGTCCATTTGCACAAAGACGGGTTTATTGAATGCGTTTCAAACGATGTTAAAATAAACACATTTACTTGATCCAAAATAATGGCAACTAAGAGTCGGTAGAAATGAGGCTTTCACGTGCAAAGGCACCGGCAACCGCTGGTGGCCAAAAGCACAAGCACAGGGAGAAGGGACCACTGAAAGCACATAAGCACAACCTATGCAAGAAATCGGAACTTGTCATGCACTCCCTGCTTCATGACTTCAGTAAGACGCTCCGAACACCTATGAAAGCGACAGATGTTGATAGCCCTATTCCAAATGTTCACTCGGAAACCACTTACTGAGCTCAAATAACATGATGTAATGAGTTGAGGGGTACGAACTTAGGAGTGGTAGGCGCCTCCATGGTTGACTGTGGATTGAGCCACGCAAATAGAAGTTGTTGGGAATGGTGAATGTACCTCTCACAAAGTGAATTCGTGGCGCTAGCTGCAGCGCTTTGCAAAGCACTTACTCCAGCCTTGTTGTTAATTAGGAAGTGAAGTGAGTCCATGATTCACCATCCACCGAAGAATTCGAATTAAGCCTCGAATAACGCCCACTTGCCACTTTAACGGATCTTTTGATAAGTCACCACAAACACTGTACCCTGCCACGTTCTTAATCACAGAAAATGAGACACGTGAGCTTAACGAGGCAGTCATGAACGCCGCAACATGCACAGTGAAGAGTTGGCAGATGTGCCAGATTGGAAGTTGTCATGAGGTGCATGCATTTGTCGATGGAGTGGGAAGGAGCATTTGCAAAAACCACCACTAACCGCTCTTGCCTGACACACGCCAATGCCTCTGCGTCGAATCCCACGATCTCCACAGCTAATGAATCAGCATTTCTGCTCACTTTACCACAGTCCTAGCGCTCCCAATATCGCAGCTGATCAAATCAAGTGGAGTAGAGGAGACAAGAAGAAGGCGATCTATGCGTGTGTTGGGAAGATGGGAATGAACATGAGGCAAAGTGTGGAGAGGGCGTGGAGGGGAAAACGCTTAGGTGAAGAAGTGAAAGGCGATGAAGAGATGAGAAGTTAGGTGCATTTGGAAGATTGCCTCGTATCAACTGCACCTAACACTATTTTACACCCTCATCAGTTCAAATAACTGCCTGTTACTTTGCCTATATTTTTAATCCCACTGCATTCTCCATGCAGATAGATAGTGAATTGCGCAGGCTCACGAGAAAGTGTGTGCAAGCACTAGAGTCAGGGAAGCTAGAAGGGCTGTAGCAGCTAAAGCAGCGGAGGCGGATCCAGCAGTGGCGGTGGTTGTGGTTGTAGAGGAGAAAACTATTGAATTGGTCATTGCAGGATCTGACATGGATAACTCCGATTGAGAGATTGCGGAAGTGCGGGTAGACTCTCCATTTGTTGGGATTGTGGTAGTCGCGGCGATTGCAGAAGTCTGGGCAGGTGTACTCCTTGTCGTGTTTGTGGGAGTCGTTGCGGGACTCCCAGTCGTGACAGACGAGTTTTGCCCTTCAATTTGAAACAATGGATTCGCTTTATTGTTCATCTCAACACTTACATGCCAACAAACTCTTAACAGCTTCTATTGAAGTAATTTCGACTGCCTCATGAGGCGTGTTCGACGCAGATGCCTGCAGTAGATTATATGGCAGAGGATACTGTAAGCTGAGGCTACGGAATCATTTTTGACAGTGCGAATAAACGCGTGCCATTGTAAAACTGATTCTATTAATCCTGGATGCTTGGAAGTGATGTGCTATTTTTTGACAAAAGGAGCACAAAGGACTCACATTCTTCCACACTTGGTGTGATTGTTCCCACTCTACTACCGCAGACTTTGAGCTCATCTCTGCCCAATGCACCCTTTTGAATGCGCGTACAAAGAACAGCGGAAATGTGTTGTCTTGGTTTTAAACAAGGGATGGTGTAGGAATATTCTATGGGGAGGTGGATACTGTATCGCAGAATATTGTTGACTCCCCATGCGAGTCTATAGCCAACGACACTTCCGCTGAATTGAGATGGCGGTTCCCAACTCACGCGCACATTGTAAGGGTCGACTGCCTTAATTGTCACGTTCTGGGGAGCCCCAGGTTCTGCAGAATGCGAAAGTATGGATATGTCTGCGTTAGCGTTGGGAGGGTGATAACGCTTCATTTACCTCAGTGTGCTCCTACATGTCCCCATGTGAAGTGAGGTGGAAGCACAATGCTCAAGCATCAGAGTGAATGCGTGAAAGATGACCAGGAGTGGCTTGAAAGACCTGCGTTTATTACTTCACTTACCGGTGGATCGGGTATGACGCTAACGGTACTAGACATTGCCGAGATAGAAATGACTCTACTTAGTGGCACCAAGTTTGCTTGACCTTGCTATGACGGGAGCGGATAAGTCATTCCCAGCATTATTCGGTTATTCATATGTTAAGAAACACGCTTGCTGATTTGTCTAATTTAACAAAAAATTTTAACTTCTTAAATTTTTGCAGCCGCGTGCCGATGAATGCAAGGCCTGCGAATGTGTCTTACCTGCTGCCAGGGTGAAAGCGCAACGAAGGAGTAAAGCTGCCGACAGCATGAAGCAGAGTGGAAGGGACATCTCTCCTCCTCTAGGAAAGACAAATTGTGCATTTAGCACCCACATGCGTGTGCTTATAAGCAACTGGTGAAATTACATGCACTGCGTGGAACCACATACTTTATTGGGCCATTTGAGTGATCGTGTTGTGGTTATCTGGTAGGGACGCCAGCTGGCACAAAATAACCTCCACCTATAGCACCTTCTCGTTGTTTCCGTCTTTGTGGAATGAGCTGCGATGGTGTGAACACCGAGGCGAATTGGGTGAAAGTGAGGCTACCAGTTGTTGCGATTGTGGGATTCGAAGCAGAGACTTTGACCTGTTCCTCGCAGAAGTCGGGATTGATGGTCTTTGTAGAAAACCCACCCCACTCCATCTAGAACACTGCATGTCTTGCCTGAAACCTACAGATCTTGCAAGTCTGCTAACACTAAACTGTGCCTGGTGAGGCGGTTGTGACTGCCTTGTAAAGCTCACTTGTCTCAATTTCTGCTTTCAGATTCATGGCAGATAGTGATCACAAAGTGAAGGAAGTTCTCGTTTTGGACTTACCCGTTGAATGTCAAGGCATAGTTGAGCTTCTAATTAACAGAGGAGACTGGACTAACTTCTAGCAAGGCGCTACAGCTTCTGCCACAAATTCACTCTACGACAAGTATGCCCATTAGTCCTCCAAAGCTTCGGTTTGGTGCCTTTATCAGCAATGTCAGCTATAAATTTTATCATTTGAAGGCATAGAATTTGCTTAGGGATAGGGGTGAGTTGACTGCGTGACAGGTTCTCTTCTCTTCCCTGACAAAGGAGTCGTTTGCATTTCGTTCACCCCTTTTTGTCTCACTATCGAATGCTTGCGAAGAACTTTTACCCAGTTCTGTTGGGTTTTCAATGCCAAGTTTTTGCTAATAATAGACATGTGCAGTGTGATGTGGCAGTCTTTTGTTTTGACGGGTGCTGGTAAGGGTGAAAGAATGGACCTACTTTGCTACGTCACTTACAAAGACGGTTTGTGTGTCCATTTGAGAGCAAAGTGCATCCTGCATTGAACTTTTTAATTGTGCAACTGTTTCATTTTCCTCATGGCATAATGTGATCCCCAATGTATTTTTGTAAATCAGCCACTTTGTTGATTGGTGCGTATGCTGCGGGCAAATTGCTCACCTCGGACTTGCAGCTGCCCATAATGCTTTCTTCTAGCAGTAAGTGGACATTCTTCACAAGTATATGCGACTTTGGTTAATGTGGGCGAAGAGCGCGTAAGTTTGTGCATAAAGCAGAGCTGTGGTGGTGGATTTGAAATCGCTGAGACAATAGGTGGCACAGGGTGTGTGGTCAACCTCTCTGTGCAAATTGCGGACTCGCAGCAGCAGGAGAAGGGAGTGAGAGTGCTTTCTGCATGTCAAGCCACTCTGCCACGAACTATCCACTAATGGTGTGCATGGCGTGTGTGCGCTCCTCAATGACACGCTTTCCCCGCATTCGCAGCATCCGATTGCCCCTTTACCGTATCGAAGAGGGAATGATGTCATGAAAGTGGAGAAGTGATCCTCTTGTATCCACAGCTACAGCTATCCCCAACTTGAGCTGGGAGTAATTGGCAGGATCTAGCCACTTGCTCGCGTCAACTCTTCTCCATGACACCGGGGCAGTAGCCATGGCTGTCACGCAGTGTCATCATCCTACGCCACTGTTGGTGTTGGGTGCTGACGTTCACATTTCTGTGGAGCAGGGTTAGTCAATTTAGCGTTCTATGCTATTTGTGTGGACACCACGATTGCCTCCTTGCGTGTGCGGCAAGGCGCGTGCATGTGCGAGGAGGGGTAGGTGGGCACCGTGGAGAGCTTCATCGACATGAATGTGAGCACAACAGTAGTTAAGAGCTTATTGTGGTCTCTGAGGAGCAGGGAAAGGAGCCGTGATGCAAGTAGCCAAAGAGGGTGGGCTATTTTGACCCACACACTCTGTTGTGGAGGCCATCGACGTAATGGCGTTGGGAGCAGTGAAATGGACATGGTCCACTCCATCCGTAAATGAGGCAGCCAGATGCGTTGGTTTCCCCACAGAACGATCACCTACACTTCGGACACTGCCGTCACCACAGTTTCGGCACCAACCCAGTGCTCACCCACCAACAATGGCAGCTCTTTCCGCAACAACTCATGCAGACGTGTTGATTGAAAATGAGGAAGTTTGTTTGGTGGAAGTGGAATGGCGAGTCCTCCACTGTAGTTTGGGGTAGCTACGGGTTCGCTCACCCATACGTTCAGCCTGGGAGCTGGCATTGAGCAAGTACACCAGCTAGATAAATTGAAAATCGCTGAGCTTGCGTGACAAATTTTTGAGTTGCGCGCTCGACACATAAGTGTCATATGTGTGTGACGGCGATTTTATTAAGGCTAGCTGCACCAAATCGTCTTGTGCATTCAGATTGACTGAGAGTGTGTGTGTGAGTGGCCAGTTGTTGCCACATCTGATCAACTAGACACCCGGGACAACCTCATCAGGGTTTCCCATTGAGGCATCTACAGCTCTGCAATAAACTATTGCCCACTGGTACGCTATTCGTGGAAAGGTGCGTGTGGTGATTCCGTGCCACCTGATTGCCAACCATTGCTGTACTCTGTTCCCCACATCTCCTCCATATTTTACATCGGAGATTAGCTCGTCTTTGTTTTGGATAACTCCGTCCATTATGAGTTGACCCAATGCCTAAAAATAGACGACGAGATGGAATTGGAGGGACGACGAACCGGCAAAATTGCTAGCCTCCTTCCGGCAAAGTGGAGGAGGCAGTCATGTGCTAGTCACTATAATGCCTGGATAATGGTGGCTTGATTGAAATGGAAGCTTGCTCCATGGATTGCTTGTTGCCACTTGAAGGCAAATGTGTTGTGTGTGAGAATAACTTGAATAACGCCACCAACGTCCGTCGCCTTCCTACATCTCCGAAGCGCGCTGCTGAAATTATTAAGTAGGCACTACATGACGGACGGGTTTCGATATCCTACAAAATTTGTACTAATGTGCTTTATGAATGGAATGCATTCTGCGGTGTACCCCAACAACTGCCTAGGCACTGTCGAAAGGCGTTTGAGTGGTGGATGGAAGGGATGAATGGACGGGCAATTGGTGCATGGACGAAAAGAGGAATGAATGGTGAGTGTAAGGATGAGTGGATGAAACAACGGGTGTCGGTTGAATGTGGGGTTTGATGTGGGCTTTAGTCTAAGGTGTAAATGCAATATAATGCTCAGTTTTTTGTGTCGTGTAGGAATATTTGATGGATGTGTGGGTGAGGGAAGGGAGAGGGTGGTGGGGAAACGGATGGAAGGGTAATTCGCTTCTTACCTTTGCCTAGACGCCTCTCTACACCCTCCAGCAATTGAACCGCTATCAAGCCCAATACACATGCCTTCCAGGCTGTTTGTGTGGCAATACGTCACAATTAGTGAAGCTTTTATAAGCGGTTAACACTTCGTCAATGTCCATTTCTACTGGAGGGAACTACTCGCCTTCTGCCACACAGCTGGCACGGTCTGATGCAAGTGGAATGGTGAGACAGATGGTGCAATGGATAGGTGACCAGAGTAGGAGATGCACACACTCCTCCTCGACTCATCCAGTGGACAGCAGGCTCTGCCGCGTGTCCGTCCACATCATTATCATATCCGAGTCGATGTGAGTCTTCATCGCATAAACCATCATTTTCCATCCCATCTTCCACTCCCACTGCACACTACTTAAGCTTTTTGCGTCGTCTTTTCGCTCTTCCCACAGTTCTATCCATGTTACATGTCGGTATCCTCCCTTCCTCCTTCGTCGGCTTCGTTCTCTCCTTCGCCGTCACATTACTGCCGTCACAGTCTGCCATCGTCAGCTTCACGGGCACTGACGTGGGTGGGTTTGAGGGGGAAGTCAGAAACACTAATACCACATTCAACTGTGAAGCTGATTCTGCCAACAATGAGTAGAGGGTGATGCGCCTCTCCGTGGTGTCGAGCAGCCTCACTTTTAAAACATGCTGCAGTTAGGATAGCAAGGAGACATGGAGTAGTCACGCTGAGGCAATGGTTCCATGGGTGAAGGGGCTGTAGTGGATGGTAGGAGAAGATAGCTGTGGATGGTGAGTACCGGAGGAATATTACTGTCAAATGGATTGTACGTGGGACAAAAAGATGCATAGAAGTGATAAGTAATTGCACGAAAATGGTTCCATGAAGAGAGGTATGAGTGGAAGGCGTTTAAACGGAGGGTAGGATGAAGGGAGAAATGGGCAAGTGGATGTACAAGCCTAGAACAAGAGCTAAGATAAGTGGAATGTTGGATGAAGGAAGGACAAAAGAGAGAGAGAGCCGGAGGGAGAGCCGGAGGGAGAGCCGGAGGGAGAGATGAGGAAGGAAGTTACACTGAAGGACATAAGCTGGAATGGTGGAGGGATGGGTGAGACGATAAAAAGAAGACGGGACGAATGGATGGATGGGTAGATGGGTGGATGGAGTCTGTAAGGAATCGAGTGGTTATGTAATGAGTAAAATTGTGGGTTGATGAGTGCCGACTCCATGCCTTCTGGACACCGTGGAGAGTGACAATCGTGTATGCTATCAATTGCTCTTCCACCATGCTGCGTCACACATCACATAGCCTGTGTACACACGCATACACCAAGCCAGCGTTCACATTCCAGTCCTCCTTGTCTTCTTAGGCATTCACTCACTGAACTCCAAGATTTTGCAACACTCTCCCTCACTTCTCATCCTTACCGAACCTCCTACTTTCCCTTCCAAATGTACTTGGAAGCAAGCTAATATTAAGAGTTTAATAGTTGATTGTGTAGCATTTGGCGGTTCACCCCACCAACGCCCACGGGTCCTCTATGCTCTCACAACATTGTTCCTCACTTTCAACTTCATTCCAGTCCCCAATATCTGTTCCAACTTGGCTTGGATGCAGATGTGGCTGCTGAATGGAGGTCTGGGTTCGACACTGATGCGGAGGCGGTGAAGTTTCTGACCGGAGTGGGGAGGAGTATCTGCGAAGAGGATCTCTCACCACTTCTGCAATGAACGCGTCAAAGACTCTAAGTCGAATCCTGCAATCACCACAACTGGTAGCTGTGCATTCACTCCATTCACCACCACAAGCCCATTCACACTTGTGGTTGCAGTGCTCGGGTGAACTTGTATACAAGTCCGAGCAAATCTCCTACTCACAGCATCGCAGCACATCCCGAAGTAGACAGAAACTGCTAAGGGCGGTTGCAGGTGAACAGTAGTTTGCGCTGACAGGTGTTCTTACCAGCAACCTTTAAAACAATCGTCCAAGCAACCCAGTAATGCGTGCGTTTCCACGGAGTGCGTGTGATTGCGCCATTGACTTCGCAGGTCAGGAGAAGGCCGTTCCATTGGCCTGCACCACTGGACTACATGCTTACGAGCACACGTGTGCGAGTTGCAAATACGAGTTTCATTTTGCCTGCAGGTGGCATGTCCCTTTTACTCTGCTTCACATTGCTGGCAACGTCATTCTTGCATGGCGGGGTAGTCCTGTCAGCAGGTGAGATACCTTCCCATACTTTGCTTTCATCTGCACGTGGTTGTAGACCTTTTGTGCGTGAGAGTTTCTTGCTCACCTATTATGTCCAGCATGCATGACAAGCTGACGAGTGCTAGAAATGACCTACCTGCTCTCATTCGTCTGTATTGCATCACATCACTTCACATCGCATCTTATCACAGTCAGACCTGCTTGGTGCCAATGAGCAGACACATTCAGCTCCTTGCATTGCCTCATGCCTCCCAGCGTTTTACCCGATCCCTTTCTAAGTAAGGTAATGGACACAGGTCGTCGAAATCACTCCAGGTCATATTTATGCATTCACCTTGATTCGTGTGCATTTTGCTTCCATCTAGCTCCATATGGGGCACATAGGAGCACACTGGTACACACGGTACTATACCACCCTCTCAACACTAATGCAGACACCTCTATGCATTTCCATTTGTGCAGAATCCGCGACTCCATTGAACGTGAAAATTAAAGCGATCAGCCGTTACAAGGTGAGCGTGAGCTGGAAGCCACCATCTCATTCCAACTGGTATGGCATTGGCTATGCTGTTCCTTGGACAGTCGACAATGCTCCACAAGGCCGTCTCTACTCTCACAAGTCAACAAGTCACACCTTGGATTCAGAGCCAGCACACACCATTTCTGTCCACGTTTGCGTCGACATTCACAAGGATGAACTGAATAGCCGTCAAACCAGAGCCTGCTGTAGTGAAGTGCGGGATACTACACCAAGTGTGGAAGAATGTGAGTTCTTTGTGCACGTCAAGTCGGCAGCTGACCTATAACTTGAAATTGACCAGAAATAGTCGAAGCAGGCCTATGGGACACCAAATCGTCACTACTACTGCTAAAGTGATTTTGCACATTCATTCATAGCATTCTCTGCCATGAAATCTACCACACTGATTTGCGTCACACGCGGCTGATGAGTCTGTCCAAAATGCCTCAATATGCGCTGTTGGCAGTTTGTGCACATGCAGGAGGTAACATACACATGGTAAGACGCACATCAAATTAAGTTTTAGTTTCGGATAAACTGGATCGATCATTAATCACACCAGCGAGTTCCGTAATGACTCCCACAATCACAACGAACAGTGGGTCTGCTCAGTCGTCCACAGTCGCCACGACGAGGTAATCTGCGTCGAATTCTACAACAACAACCACTACAACAGATTCCTTCACCACGCTCACAACCACCACCACTGGTGGTGGATCCACCTGCACCGCCTTAGCCACTGCAGCTGCTTTAGTGTCCATGGCTCTAATGCTTGCATGAGCAATCTCGTAAGCCTGTGCAAGTCACCAGCTATTTCACGAACTCCGAGCATTGCATCTCAGTGCTTGCGTTTGCCAAACACGTTGTCTTCTCCTACTGCAAGCTTCCTTACTCTGCAGAACGGTCGATTCGACACCTATTCGCCCTTACTTACAATAAACAGAGCAACTGTGGTGAACAATTGCCGAATAACAAATAAAATGCTTCACATTTAGATTCATTCTCATGGATGCTCAAGCGGGTTCCCTTCTGAACTATGAATGCACTACAGGTCTATTTAGCTGACATGTCCTACGCAAGTGGGTTGAGGACTGCACTACACTTCTGGCGCTATCTATGGATCCGGAGAGACCTTGCGGTCCACAACTTTCGTCTACTTTGCCACTTGCAAGGATGCGCTAGGGATAGTTGCACATTTGATCGCTTGCCCCTAGTTGCCTGGTCATTGAGTAAAGGACACATTCATTGCGGCAAGACTCACTCCAAGCATGAAGTCAATCAGTCACTGATAAATACGCTTAGCTGAGTCAACTGGTCACCTAAGTGCATCAGAAAGACACTCAGACTCAGACCTAACTCCCGCACACACACACACACACACACACACACACATTCACAGGCCTAGTCTCCTCTAGCTTCTCCCAGGTTGACAGACGCACGTTGACCGGTTGGATCACCATTCCTGGTCCCCGAATCTGCCTATTAATGAAGTGCCTGAGGGTTTGCTAGCATTGGTGTCACTCACTCACTCACTCACTCACCCACTCACTCACTCACTTACTCACTCACTCCCTCACTCACAATGTAGACGAGGGCCAAATCCCTCTCTCGCGTTGATATTAAAAGACAAAATAAGAAGTATTAGGGGTTAGGTTGGGTTGGGTTGGTTTGAATGGACATGGGACCATGGGTGAGATGTAAATCAGCATTGACTCTAGGTACATGGCAACTCAGCTAGGGAATATCACACTTCTGACACTAGACTATAAGAACCTCAAGGCCTCATGCTGCAATCTTTCATTCCCAAGGACCTACGCCTTGATAGAACGAGAATGGATCGTGCTCAGTAACCTGGCTCCTTGCTTGACTGTGTTCAATATCAGGAGGTTGGACTATGTCTTCACGGCATGGCCTTCGCACCATGCTACTTGCCCCTTGGTCCTTCTGTGCAGTAGTCAGTAGTGTGTTCGTTCACACCACTTCAGCCTACTCCTTCATCAGTGAGGACGTAGAGTGCTGCTTTTGTGTGCCACCTTTGGATAGATGTAGGAATTCGCGCGTTTGGTGTGTGTGTTCTGACAGCCAACATCAAATAAACCAGTGATGAATACAGAGCTCAAGTCAACAGCTACAGCCACATCTAATTTGAGTTACAAGTGAAGGTGAGGTGTGAGGTGAAGATGAGGAATGAAGGGGAATGTTGTGAAAGCATGGAGGTCACTAGGTGAACGTGTGAATAAGCCAACGCATGTACTTCTGAGCCATATCATCGCTCTACGCACCGACGCCTCACTAGTAGGTCTGTGTACATGAGCCTACGTGACATGTGAAACTGAACTTCTCACACGCTTGACTGCCTCACAAGCACTTTCCTGGGGACAGTAACAACACCTGAAACTCTTTCCTGCGCATAAAATCCTGCATGGAGACACATTTTCGCTAAGTAGAAACTGTCTCAAATTCACAAAATCTTTGCTTGACAGAGAAGTTTCAAAGAAGGCTTTGTTGCATACCTTCACATAAATTTTGTTAAAGTTGTGCTTTCTTTGGTTTCCGGTTCCAATTCTCTTTTATCCATCATGCAACGGGGAATGGATAACCAGTTTTAATTCAAAACCGAACAACGCTTTCCGACTGAGGGAGCTGTGGAACTGGCTGCCATTTCGGCATGCCTTGCTCCTACAAACAGCGAGGAACCGCCTCTACGCTAGCTAGATCAGCAAAAGATTCATTTACTGCACCAACATGTCTTCCGCCTTAAATATGCGAGGCGCGAATCGTTGCTCGAAATGGTAGCATCAGAGAGACATGAGTAGGTCTTGCGCCACGAACCACTAGTCTCATTCGCTGCTATTTAATGGTCTTTAGTAGGCATCCCACTCTGTTTGAATTACACAACGCACAGCTGATTCAGAACGGGCCACTTGGAAAGACCGAATCACAGGCTCGAATGTTAAGTGGAAGCTGTAGCACGAAAGTGCTTTTCCATCACAATTCAACCATATTTTAACCAACCATCCAACCAACCAACCGCCCAACCAACCTACAGGTCCAAAATGCACAATAACCTTTTCAAGCGCACATGCAAGGTATGAATAGGCAGACATGGTTGTCCTCGAAGTCCATTCATTTTCTTCAACTTATCTTGGAGAAACTCCTTGGCCATGGACCCAGTTGGTGTGGCTTCAGACAGGCAGGCATGCTTCATAGATCAGTTTAATCTGGACTAAATTTGTCACGTCGCCATATTCGTTCTTCGAGTTTTCAGTAACAGCCACGCATTCAAAACTTCCATAAGAAGGAGGAGTGAGTTAAGCCTTCCCCACAGTGATGCACCTTGCTTCGGCTGACTTGCCATTGCAGTCAGGTGTTGGCACACATCTGGTTGGTGCATCTCGCTACCACACTTCCCCCCTCATCCTCTTCAGCAGGTAAATGGATGGATCTGTGGGTGGACAGGTGGATACGCAATGGCGGGACGAATGATGCTCATGCTATCCTTGCATTAACCATTTCACTTCATTGAAGAAACCACCCTCTCTTCGCGCTGCATGACAACAACGCCATCACGTGCCATGGCTGCCTTCCACTTGCCCCTCATTGGTGCATGTTGAAGGTCAGTGCCAAAATGCAAAAGCCTACACCGAAGGGCTTGCCATCAGTGACAACTCCAACCAACCATGCTAGCGATCGGAATCCCCCCGCTCCTCCCAACATGGAGCCACTTTTGTGCAGCAAGGAATGACAGGGTGGTTAGGTGCGTGAATTTGTGTGTGGATGGGTGCTGACCCCATGCCTTCTGGGCACAGTGTGGATGGGAGAGAGGCAGCCAAGCGTGCCAACCATCAATGGCGATTCCACCATGTTGCGTCACACATTACATGACCTATGCACTTGCGTCCACCAGACCACGTTGGACTATCACGCGTTCACCTACTGACCTCCACGCTTTCACAACATTCTCCATCATTTCGCACTTTCACCCCACTTCTTACCTTCTCGCACAACTTAACTGGGATGCAGATGTAGCTGCCGACCTGGGGTCTGCATTCACGCCCGATTAAAGAGGAGGTGGAATTGCTGCCTGCTCGTTCTAGCCACTTGTAATGCGTGACTCATTTAGTGTTGGTTAGTGGCGCTGCCATGAAACAAGCAACTTGTAACGTCTTCTCAAATGAAGGTGGTGAAAGTAGTGCACTCAGTGCGCATTGATGTCTGGGGAAGGCGAAGTGGTGTGGCAGAACACACTGCACACCACCGGACAGAAGGTCCACGAGGCAAGTAGCATGATACGAATATCATGCAGCAGAGCGAAGACCCAGCTTCTAGGGAGTGAACACACGGTTGAATGTAGAGCCAGGTCATTAGGCTCTCAATTTTCGCGTAGAGATACGGTGTGAGCATAGTGAAGCACCGATTACAACTGATCTCTAGGCACACGCAGAAGAGCAGCAATCAAATTACACTCAAAAACTTATTCGCCTTTCCACCACCGAATTCTGTGCAAGCGCATTCTTATTTGGCAAAAGCAGCATCAGCACAGATGCGCTTCGTGCAACAAGGACAAATTAGAAAAAGAACAAAAATCCAAATGCCAAAAATGTCAGCTTCACCATGCTCGAGGATGCCTAAGGTACTCCATTTCAGCCCCAACTTCTGCTCTGCACCTTGATCCACTGCAACACATAAACGCAGGTGGATTTGAAATGTGTTGGCAATCGGTGTGATGTCGGAGGCCCATCAAACGAACATGGATGTGGCAGTGTCTCCACCCTGGACTGGGGACGAGCGTGTCCAACCTCATACAACACCCAGTTGACGAGTGCACGTAGACAATAAAGACGCCACATACCATCCTCCATCCCCTTGACGCCCCTCTCTGCAACTCGACTGGATGCAAGTCCACTTACACAAACACCGATTTATTGAATTCGTTTTATAATATTTAGAGCAAGCACACCAATTCGTATAAACTAGTGTCTACCAAGAGTTGACAGAAATGAAGCATTTGGCGCTGCTGGCATTGGCACCCACTGCTGCCTGATAGCACATGGAAGCACAATGTGCCCGATAAATCGGAGCTCGTTATACTGCGCCTACTTATTGACTTGAATAGCACGCCTCGCAGAACGAGGGCAAAGGACAGACGTTTGTGATTGCATTCAAGTTGATCGCTTGTTGTGACCAAACGACAAGAGGTACTGCAGCAGGGAGTAGGAAATTAATGTGGCCTGAATGAGAGACGAATATATAATTATCAGTTTCGAGGTTATGAGTGGATATCCTGTGGAGGAAAAAGATACAGACCTCGTTTCCAGCCTTCTTGACAAAAGTTAGTCACGTCGTGCCAAAAGGTACGTGGGCGAAAGGACCATGAGAAATGACAAAAGAAGATTGCTATGGACGATGAAAGACTGGAGGACGAATGCCGGCAAATGAATGGGATGCAGAGCACTCATAACTAGGTGCTCTCATCGACTTTGCGGTTACTACACCAAGCCAAATTACGCCAACCAGTCCACGTCGGCCTCTCACATGTTCATCCACTGCATTCTCTAGTATTTTGCATCTACTTTACTCCACTACTTATTCATTTTCCCTCCAACTTAACTTGGGTGCAGATGTGGCTGGTGACTTGAGACCTGCATTCACCACCGACTGAGACGCGGTGAGATGGTCGACTGCTCCTCTTGCACCAGAGAGCTGCAACACATCCGCACAAACGACCCCATTATGCGTGTGCCTCCACGGTGTGCATGTGAATGCACCAGTCGCTTCGTGGATCAGGAGTAGGACATTCCATTGGCCTGTATCACTAGACTGCATGCTTATAAGCACACGGGTGTGCATGGTGTGCATACAAGTACTGCTTTCTTCTGGAGGAGAGATGTCCACTCCACTCTGCTTCGTGCTGTTGTTAGCAGCTTTACTCTTGCATGGCGATTGCAACGCGAATAAAGGTAGGATACTTTAAATGCTTTGCTTTGGTCGACACGTGGGTGCAAGCATTTGGCAAATGAGAATTGGGACATTAATTTTTGCATATGCTATGACACGCTTGATGGTGCTTTATTGTGCCCTGGCAACAGTTTCTTGTCATGAGGGCAGTGAAATACGCATTAACGCAGATTTGACTTTTGGATTGAAAGGGAATCACCGGCTAACAAGTCTGGGATCTCCAAATCGACTACATCGAGCAAAACTGGTACCACGTCCTGCAAGACTTCTTCAACATCGCCGAAAAGTCCATTCACGACGACGCCTGCGAAAACCACCGAAACAGCCTCGTCCACCACGACCGCAACCACCACCACTGCCGGCTCTGCCTCTTCTGGTTTAGTCACTGCAGCCCTTCTGGCTTCCATGGCTTTAATGCTTGCATGAACCCCCTCGTAAGTCTGTACAATTCACCATCCACTTCACCTACTTCGAGTTTTCCACTTCAGTGCTTGCATCTGCCTTACACACTGTCTGTTCCCATCGCAGGCTTCATGTCGCCGAAGAATGGTCGGCTTGGCAATCATCCCTCCTCCCTTTGATTAAACAGACCAACTGTAGTAAACGACTGCTAAATGGCAAATAAAATGCTTTACTTCTTACTCCATTCTCGTCCATGCTCAAGTGGGTTCCCTCTTGTTGTATGTGGTTGGCAAGACACCCTGAACTACTAGTGTACCAATGGGTTATTAAGCTGACACGCATCGTGCGTCACAATTGTGTGTCTGCCTATGAATCCAGAGAGGTGTTGATGTTAAGAGCCGTGGAAGCATTCACCCACTTGGTTGCTTATGGGTAAGCAATAGGAACTGCCGTTCACATGCTCACCCGCCCCTAGTTGTCTGGCCGTCACTTTAATGACACTTTGCTTGCAGCAGCAGTCACTCCGAGGCCGATGTTACTCAATCACCATTAGGCACGCTTAGATGAGTCCACTGAGTGACTGACTTGCGTCGGAGATGCACTCAAACTCAGACTTAAAGACCGTGCATACACACGCACTCAAGCCCACAGCTATGCGGACACACGCACGTTGACCGATTATTAGCTCACCCTTCCTAGTCTGCGAATCTGCCTATTTAGGGACTGAAAGATGGACCACAGGAATTACAGCCACTCTCTCACAAGGACAAACCCAGACCATTGCATCTGCTTCCTTTTTACTGCCACACAATGTGCACCCACTCTTTCGCTTATCTCACCACCTGGTAAGTCCACATCTCTAGCCCCTCTGATGCCTTTGCCAATGCGTTTCGTCCTTGCCTGTAGAGAGCATCACATAGTGAGACGGAGACAGAGAGGCAAGTAGAGGTGTTGGTTGGGTGTTCTAATTGTAGTCAAGAGCTGTTGAAATGTCAGCCGTTTGGCTCAGAACAGGCGACACGGAGGTGTGGCGTTCAAGCACTCAATATCCCCACTAATTGCACTGACATTAAAGGGCCGCCTAGGAAGTATTATGGATCAGTGTGAAAACACAGGCGTCATTGTGGAAACTCATGATTGTAGCCCGTTTACCCTAGGAGGAGAGGGTCAATGCTTGCAGCTCCAGGCAAACACCCGAAGGCCTCGCCCTGCAACATTTTACTCACACAGAATTACGTAGTTATAGAATGAAAATGGGCAGAGCTTAGTGACCTGGCTCTACATTCGACCGTGTGTTCACTCCCTAGAGGCTGGGTCTTCGCTTCGCTGCATGATATTCGTATCATGCTACTTGCCTCGTGGACCTTCTGTCCGGTGGTGTGCAGTGTGTTCTGCCACACCACTTCGCCTTCCCCAGACATCAATGCGCACTGAGTGCACTACTTTCACCACCTTCATTTGAGAAGACGTTACAAGTTGCTTGTTTCATGGCAGCGCCACTAACCAACACTAAATGAGTCACGCATTACAAGTGGCTAGAACGAGCAGGCAGCAATTCCACCTCCTCTTTAATCGGGCGTGAATGCAGACCCCAGGTCGGCAGCTACATCTGCATCCCAGTTAAGTTGTGCGAGAAGGTAAGAAGTGGGGTGAAAGTGCGAAATGATGGAGAATGTTGTGAAAGCGTGGAGGTCAGTAGGTGAACGCGTGATAGTCCAACGTGGTCTGGTGGACGCAAGTGCATAGGTCATGTAATGTGTGACGCAACATGGTGGAATCGCCATTGATGGTTGGCACGCTTGGCTGCCTCTCTCCCATCCACACTGTGCCCAGAAGGCATGGGGTCAGCACCCATCCACACACAAATTCACGCACCTAACCACCCTGTCATTCCTTGCTGCACAAAAGTGGCTCCATGTTGGGAGGAGCGGGGGGATTCCGATCGCTAGCATGGTTGGTTGGAGTTGTCACTGATGGCAAGCCCTTCGGTGTAGGCTTTTGCATTTTGGCACTGACCTTCAACATGCACCAATGAGGGGCAAGTGGAAGGCAGCCATGGCACGTGATGGCGTTGTTGTCATGCAGCGCGAAGAGAGGGTGGTTTCTTCAATGAAGTGAAATGGTTAATGCAAGGATAGCATGAGCATCATTCGTCCCGCCATTGCGTATCCACCTGTCCACCCACAAATCCACCCATTCACCTGCTGAGGAGGATGGGGGAGAGGGGGAAGTGTGGTAGCGAGATGCACCAACCAGATGTGTGCCAACACCTGACTGCAATGGCAAGTCAGCCGAAGCAAGGTGCATCATCGTGGGGAAGGCTTTGCCACACTCTTCTTTGTTATTTGAAGTGCTAATGGATGGCTGCGATTTCTTAGAGTATTTTTGAACTTCGTCAAATCATCCTGCCATTTCGGTGCTGCCATCAAGCAATCATTCCTTTCCATATCATTCACAGTCGATACTGTTGTAAAAGGAGGCATTTTTGCAAAACCTTTGGTTACCAACATACTTTGGCTTCCAGCAGCTGTTAAGCAGCTGAAAAGGCGGAGACATCACCTTTCTTGTTCTGGATAGGGAAGCCCCGCTTCGGTGAATGTTTTAACAGGCCAGTGAATCGTTCCGTCAATGACGTCACTTGCTTGGGATTTTGTGGATTTTCCGTGCATCACACGACCATCGCAATCTGGCATAATTTTTTCGCCTAATGCCTTACCTACTTTGCGCCCCTCCTCATTGCTTCAGACCTAGCCGCAAGGGGTCAACACAGCCGTGTTAGCATCAGCGCCTACATTGGGGAATATGTCAGTTGATTTAAGCTTTGTAGACTGACCTAAAATGAATGAAAGGAAAGATTGCTGAAGCTGGTGTCTGAGGCAGTAGAGGAAGAAATTACAGAAAGCACATGAAAACAACCTGCGCAAGAAATTGGAACGCGTCATGCTGTTCCTACCGAATGAATTCAGCAGCAGGCTTCTTGCTGCATGCGCAAATGGATAGCTGTTACTGACAACGCAAACTTCAGTCATGAATCATGTGATTGAGGAAGCATGCCCACCCAAAGCCCCATTAACTGGGTCCATGACCAAGGGGAATCTCCCAGATACATTAAAAGGCGTCATTGGACTTCAAGGCCAATCCTTTCCGCCTACTCATTCCTTGCCTGTGCACCATAAATTATTACTTTGCATTTTAGACCCATTGGGCGAATAACTAGTTGGTAACTTGTGTTGGATAGGCACTTTATTAATGCAGCTACCATTTGATGGTCAGGCGTGGGATTTGGTCTTTTCAAGTGGTACAATCTGAATTCGCAGTGGGTTGTGTAATTCCAGCAGAGTGGTGTGCCCACCGAAGACGAGTAAACGGTAGCAAGTGAGACTTGCCGTTCATGACGCGAGATTTTTCCATTTCGCTCTAAAGTTACTGCTTCTAGCAGCGCATTCCACCCCATTTATTTATTTATAGCAAGATATCTTTTATGTCACAAGTGATTCTTTTGGAAAAATAGTTGGCCCCGAGACGGTTTTTCGCTGATTGCATGAGCAAAACAGGCTAAAATGGCAGCCATTTCCGCAGCTTTCTCAATCAGAAGGCGTTGTTCAATTTTAAATCTAGTGATGCAGGTCAACTGAATGGCCTACTGGTGACCTACGAAGTCAATGGGGCAATCACACACATTCCGTGGAAACACACGCATTTCTGGGTCGATCGGATGATTGTTTTGGGGTTCGGTGGCATGAACGCCTGTCGACGCAAACTGCTCTTCACCTGCAACCGCATTGGCGGTTTCTGTCTTCTTCGAGATGAGATGCGATATTATGAGTAGGGGATTTGCTCGGACTTGCATACAAGTTCACCCGAGCACTGCAACCACACGCGTGAATGGGCTTGTGGTGGTGAATGGAGTGAATGCACAGCTACCGGTTGTGGTGATTGCAGGATTCGACTTAGAGTCTTTGACGCGTTCATTGCAGAAGTGGTGAGAGATCCTCTTCGCAGATACTCCTCCCTACTCCGGTCAGAAACTTCACCGCCTCCGCATCAGTGTCGAACCCAGACCTCCATTCAGCAGCCACATCTGCATCCAAGCCAAGTTGGAACAGATATTGGGGACTGGAATGAAGTTGAAAGTGAGGAACAATGTTGTGAGAGCATAGAGGACCCGTGGGCGTTGGTGGGGTGAACCGCCAAATGCTACGCAACCAACTAGTGAATTTTTAAAATTAGCTTAATTCCAAGTGAATTTGGAAGGGGAAGTAGGGGGGTGGGTGCGGATGAGAAATGCTGGAGAATGTTGCGAAATCGTGGAGGTCAGTGAGTAAATGCCTAAGAAGACAAGGAGGACTGGAATGTGAACGCTGGCTTGGTGTATGCGTGTGTACACAGGCTATGTGATGTGTGACGCAGCATGGTGGAAGAGCAATTGATAGCATACACGATTGTCACTCTCCACGGTGTCCAGAAGGCATAGAGTCGGCACTCATCAAATCCCAATTTCACTCAATACACAACCGCTCAGTTCCATACGGACTCCATCCATCCATCCATCCATCCATCCATCCATCCATCCATCCATCCATCCATCCATCCATTCATTCCCCCATTCCCCTTTCTATCATCTCATTCATCCTTCCACCCTACCAGCATATGTCCTTCAGGTTAACTTCCTTCTTCATTCTTCCCTCCCGCCCCCCCTTCGGCTCTCCCTCTCTTTTGTCCTTCCTTCATCCAACATTCCGCTTATCTTAGCATGTGTCCCATGTTCATGCATCCACCCGCCAATTTCTCCCCTCATCCATCCCTCCATCCAAATGCCCTCCACTCACCCCTCTCTTCATGGAACCATTTTTCTGCAGTTACTTTCCTCGCCTATGCATAAATTTGCCCCACATGCTATTCATTTGACTGTAATATTCCCCCAGTCTTTCACCATTCACCACAGCCCCTTCACCCATGGAACCATTGCCTCAGCGTGACTACTCCATGTCTCCTTGCTATCCTAACTGCTGCATGTTTTAAAAGTGAGGCTGCTCGACACCACGGAGAGGCGCATCACCCTCTACTCATTGTTGGCAGAATCAGCTTCACAGTTGAATGTGGTATTAGTGTTTCTGACTTCCCCCTCAAACCCACCCACGTCAGTGCCCGTGAAGCTGACGATGGCAGACTGTGACGGCAGTAATGTGACGGCGAGGGAGAGAACGAAGCCGATGAAGGAGGGAAGGAGATACCGACATGCAACATGGATAGAACTGTGGGAGTTGTGGAAAGACGATGCGAAAGGTGGGTAGAGCAGTGCGCAGTGGGAGTGGAAGATGGGATCGAAAATGATGGTTGATGCGATGAAGACTCACATCGACTCGGATGTGATAATGATGTGGACGGACACGCGGCAGAGCCTGCTGACCACTGGATGAGTAGAGGAAGAGTGTGTGCATCTCCTAGCCTGGTCACCTATCCATTGCACCATCTGTCTCACCATCCCACTTGCATCAGACCATACCAGCTGTGTGGTAGAAGGCGAGTAGTTCCTTCCAGTAGAAATAGACATTGACGAGGTGTTCATCGCTTCCAAAAGCTCCACCAATTGTGACGTATCACCACCCAAACAGCCAGAAAGGCATGTGTATTGGTCTAGATAGCAATTCAATTCCTGGAGGGTGTAGAGAGGCGTCTTGGCAAAGGTGCAGAAGTGAATTTGCAGAAATTAGAAATTACCCTTCCATCCGTTTCCCCACCTCACTCTCCCTTCCTTCATCCACCCATCCATCAAATATTCCTTCATGACACCGAAACTGAGCATTACATTGCATTTTCACCTTGCATTGAAGCCTACATCAAGCCTGTAGTCCTACACATCCAACCGACACCCATTATTTCATCCACTCATCCTTACACTTACCACTCATTCCTCTTTTCGTCCATGCACCAATTACCCATCCCCTCATCCCTTCCATCCACCACCCAAACGCCTTTCGACAGTGCCTAGGCAGTTGTTGGGGTGCACTGCAGAATGCATTTCACTCATTAAGCACATTGGCACAAATTACGCAGGAAATCCAAACCCGTCCCCCAAGCGGTGCCTACTTAATAATTTCAGTAGCGCGCTTCAGGGATGGAGGAAGGCGACGGCTGTTGGTGGCGGTATTCTAGCTGTTCACACATACATCACTTTTGCGTTCAAATGGCAACAAGTAATCGATGAAGCCAGCTTTTCTTTCAATCAAGCTATCGTTTGCCAGGCATCAAAGTGACTAGCACATAACTGCCTCTCCTACTTTGCCGGGAGGAGGCTAGCAATTTTGCCAGGTCTTCGTCCTTCCAATTCCAGCCAATCGTCAATTTGTAGACATTGGGTCTATTCATAATCGACGAAGCTATCCAAAACAAAGACCAGCGAATCCCCAACGCAAAACGTGGAGGAGATGTGGGGAACAGGGTACAGCAATGGTTGACAGTCAGGTGGCACGATATCACCACCCGCACCCTTCCACGAAAAGCATACCAGTGGGCAATAGTTCATTGCAGGGCTGTCGATGTCCTACTAGGACACTTTGATGAGGTTGCTCCGCGTGTCCAGTTGACCAGATATGGCAACAACTCTTCTCGTTTGTCATGAGTAATCTACTTGCCAATGAAAGAAGGTTCTAAGCAAGAAGGATTCCCTTCTTCTACACTGGCCACATCTCATCCACCTCCTACAGGCACCCTTAGTCAATCTGAATGCACTGGACGATTTGGTGCAGCTAACCTCAATAAAATCGCCGGCACATATATGTGACGCCTATATATATGGCTTGCTGAACGCCAGCTCACAGGCTGAATATATGGGCGAGCGAACCCGTAGCTACCCCAAACTACAGTGGAGGACTCGCCATTCCACTTCCACCAAACAAACTTCCTCATTTTCAATCAACACGTCTGCATGAGTTGTTGCGGAAAGAGCTGCCATTGTTGGTGGGTGAGCACTGGGTTGGCGCCGAAACTGTGGTGACGGCAGTGTCCGAAGTGTAGGTGATCGTTCTGTGGGGAAACCAACGCATCTGGCTGCCTCATTTACGGATGGAGTGGACCATGTCCATTTCACTGCTCCCAACGCCATTACGTCGATGGCCTCCACAACAGAGTGTGTGGGTCAAAATAGCCCACTTTCTGTGGCTACTTGCATCACGGCTCCTTTCCCTGCTCCTCAGAGACCACAATAAGCTCTTAACTACTGTTGTGCTCACATTCATGTCGATGAAGCTCTCCGCAGTGCCCACCTACCCCTCCTCGCACATGCACGCGCCTTGCCGCACACGCAAGGAGGCAATCGTGGTGTCCACACAAATAGCATAGAACGCTAAATTGACTAACCCTGCTCCACAGAAATGTGAACGTCAGCACCCCACACCAACAGTGGCGCAGGATGATGACACTGCGTGACAGCCATGGCTACTGCCCCGGTGTCATGGAGAAGAGTTGACGCGAGCAAGTGGCTAGATCCCGCAAGGCTCCAAATGGTATGCGCCCCCTGCCAATTACTCCCAGCTCAAGTTGGGGATAGCTGTAGCTGTGGATACAAAAGGATCACTTCTCCACTTTCATGACATCATTCCCTCTTCGATACGGTAAAGGGGCAATCGGATGCTGCGAATGCGGGGAAAGCGTGTCATTGAGGAGCGCACACACGCCATGCACACCATTAGTGGATAGTTCGTGGCAGAGTGGCTTGACATGCAGAAAGCACTCTCACTCCCTTCTCCTGCTGCTGCGAGTCCGCAATTTGCACAGAGAGGTTGACCACACACCCTGTGCCACCTATCGTCTCAGCGATTTCAAATCCACCGCCACAGCTCTGCTTTATGCACAAACTTACGCGCTCTTCTCCCACATTAACCAAAGTCGCATATACTTGCGAAGAATGTCCACTTACTGCTAGAAGAAAGCATTATGGGCAGCTGCAAGTCCGAGGTGAGCACTTTGCCCGCAGCATACGCACCAATCAACAAAGTGGCTGATTTACAAAAATACATTGGGGATCACATTATGCCATGAGGAAAATGAAACAGTTGCACAATTAAAAAGTTCAATGCAGTATGCACTTTGCTCTCAAATGGACACACAAACCGTCTTTGTAAGTGATGTAGCAAAGTAGGTCCATTCTTTCACCCTTACCAGCACCCGTCAAAACAAAAGACTGCCACATCACACTGCACATGTCTATTATTAGCAAAAACTTGGCATTGAAAACCCAACAGAACTGGGTAAAAGTTCTTCGCAAGCATTCGATAGTGAGACAAAAAGGGGTGAACGAAATGCAAACGACTCCTTTGTCAGGGAAGAGAAGAGAACCTGTCACGCAGTCAACTCACCCAGGCTCATCGCACTCATAACAATGCAACATGTCCCAAAGTGACCAGACGGTTGTTAAACTGCATCACACAGTGCAACGCATCGCCTGACGCCACTTCACAGACCAAATCGACTGATGTTTGATCCCTCTTCCCCAGTCTTCCAATCGTCCATTCTAACAGACAATGTCGTGGGAGGTAATCTCATAAAACGCATCCAAATCCACGCACGTAGAGCCCAAGCTGGAGAGGGACAGGATCTAGTAAACCACCAATCCAAGCTGTCCAAAGTAAAGTCATGACAAAGGCACCATACGCATTTTGTGCTGCTCGGTGTTGCCCTCATGCTTACCGAACAAATGCTCCCCCAGTCGATAGTAATTAGCCTCCGGCGAACGAAGTCAGGGTCCACAACATCGTCAACAGGAAGAAGAAGAAGAGGAGGAGGAAGAGGAAGAATGAAAGCCAGGAGCCCGGTGGAATTCCAACCGCATTCAACAAATTGGGCCTCATCAATCAAAACTCCTCTTCTCATAAAATTAGATCACATTGATGAAAATTCATCCTCACTAAAATAGCAAACCATTTAACAAACTTCCGCAATAATCGTGCTTAATCGCTGAAAGCTTAGTGCAGCAACGCTAGCACTTGGTTAAGTATCGTAGCTAAAAAACAAAATGTACGAACGGTCATCTCATACAGCCTTTGGGCTTGCATAAGCAAGCAATTGCATGGAAGGAAGCAAATTGGCAAGTAAGGAAACTTGCTACTGGCAACTGAAGAGCAATAGCCATAACCAAAAGTTAATCGACACAAGATCACTGCACCTCTTACACACTGCAACGAGGAATTTTAACCAAGTGCTCGCAGCACCGCACCGTAAAACAAATGAACCCTACAATTTTGTGCTAATAAAAACATCAAGCTTTACCTGCTGCTGAATTCATTCACTCGTGCGTTTAAGTTGATAGCAGACGTGTGGGCGGCGTAGAGGGATCTTCCCGTTCCGCCTCTTCCTCCTTTCCCACTCTGCTATTAGAAGGCGGAATATTACGAGACATTCCTTACTGTAAGGCTGTCGGGCAACGGCGGTAGGCCCATGTCTACGACGAGGGAGTTTCCGACTCCGGAGGAGAAGCACGTGCGTCCGCGACCACGTTAAGATTATCCTCCCGCCTCTCACCTACAAAGCGCATTTAAACACCACAATTACTGCACAGCCCCCTCGTTCCTTTGAGCGCTGTTCCCAGTGCTACTCTCGTCCGTTGGCCTTAGTTATGCCGTCGAGCGGTTTTCTTTCCTCCACCACTCCGCAAACTTCATCCTCGCAGCCAACCGGCAGGGCGCCTTTGTAAGGTCGCATCTTATTATAATGGACCCTTATTGGCTGGGTACGAAGTTCCGCATTTCAGACGGGGTACTTCATGAGGAAGAGAACTTTCACTGCACGAAAATTATCTCTACTCAAAGGGTGGTAAGATTTACGGTGACTGCCATGTGGGGCAACCGGCTTGCATATTTGGACGAGATCTCCTTCACGATAGGCGTTGGGTCGACTGTGCTTGCCGCAGTACTTCTTTTGTCTACCATAAAACGTTCGTAAGTGCCGCCGTGCCATATTGAACGTCTTTCTTATCCCTTTTTTTTGGACGCAGTACGTATTCCGGGACACTGTCGGTTGCTGCTTCTTTGCTCGGTAGAAAGACGTTGGAGGGAACTCTCATTTCGCGGCCTGTGAGCATCTTGAACGGAGAAACACCCATTGACGCACGGACACTGGCTCCATTTGCTAGGAGGGCGCGTCCTAGGCTTCCACCCCAGTCTTCCGGCTTTGCTCCTTTGGTAAAAGCCTTCACCAGCCCAACCAGAGTGCGATTCGTTCTTTCTGCCTGTCCGTTTCCCTGTAAGTGCCCCGGTGTCGTGCGCGTCTTCGCGATTCCGAAAGTCTTGCATAGTTCAATACAAAGTCGGCTTTCGAAGTTAGGACCTTGATCGCTACGGACTGATTCGAGCACTCTGTGTTGACAGATCCAACGGTTGAAGAAGGTTGACGCGACTGTTTCAGCGTCTTGCGACTTCATGGCTTCTGCTTCGGCTGCTTTCGTGAAGTAATTCACTATAAGCAGGATATAGCGGTTTCCCTTTTGGTAAGTGGCAGAGGACCCATAGTGTCTAGCCCCACTCTTTCGCCCGGAACTCCGTAGACATGGGCTGCAGGGGTGCAATTGCTGTTGAGTGCGGCTTCTTGAAACTGCTGCAAGTGATGCAAGTTTGGCAGAAATCTAGCACCTCCAGGGTAAGAGGGGCCACCAGTATCGTCTGCTCAAGGCTTCCACCATCTTTTTCTCATCTACATGCCCCAATTGCTCGTGCAACTCTTGAAGGGCCGTTTGTATCACCAAACCTGGAACATCTAGACATTTGAGAGACGTGGCTCCTTCTTGATACCAAAAAACTTCATCCTCCAGGATGAGTTCTGACCACTGCCGCCACATTCATTTGGCTGCTTCGCTGGACGAGATCATCCCTTCGGCAGTGGACTTGTGCAAGGATGCCAGAAACCTCTCACATACCAAAGCCGCTGAGCGGTCAATCTCCTTCATTGTTCTTAGCCAGGTCAGCGCTTGGTGGTCCATTCTCACAATGATTTGTTTCGCTATCAGGTAGTGTTTAAAGTGCCGAACCATTATAAAGATGGCCTGATAACGGCGTATGCGATGGCGTGTTCCCTGCCTTCTTCATCCCGTTGTGATAGCACACCGCCCACGGCTACGTCGCTGGCGTCTGTGTCTAGTACGAAGGAAGGGAGGTGCGTCGTTCTCGAAGTTGAGTAAGGCCAGAATCGGAGCGGAGCAGAGCCTTCGCTTTAGTTCCTTAAAGGCCTCATCATGTTCGTTCTGCCACCTGAAATTCTTTTTCGCCTGCTTCTCTGTTAATTTGCGCAGAGGGCCGGCAATCTTAGCGAAGCCTTTGACGAAACGTCGGTAGTAGTTTGCCAAGCCGAGGAAACTGCGGAGCTCCGTCTGATTGGTCGGTTTCGACCATGTTCTCACTTGATTGGTACGGTCTCCGGTGACCGCCATCCCACGGTGACTTGGGTGGCGGTATAACGTCGTCGGTGATCATCTCGTTCACTAGACGACTTGCATCTCCAAAGAGGAGCGGAGGGACGCATCTCGGAGGCTGCCACATTGGCTTAGCTTCACCTGTATCAATGGCATGTTTGATGATGTTCGTCCGCCCGAGTTTGGTTCCCTGCCAAGCGAACATTCTGGAGTATCTGCCCAGCAATGAGTGCAGTTTCTTCCTTTCGCTGTTGGTGATGTGTGTTAACTGTGAGCAAAGCTCACCTAGGTTGTTAACAGGAATACCCGCTGCTTCGAAAAGAGCACTGCAAATTTCGTCAGCTTCCTTTCCTGGAGAAGACACGACTGAATTTGTTGCTTTGTGCTGCTGGACCGTGAAGGTACCGTCTGCAAAGTTCAGGATTGCTTTGGTCTTGCAAAGGAAATCAGCGCCAAGTATCACATCCCATACCAATTCAGAACATGTAATAAATTGTACTGTCCAGATTTCTTTCCCCACTACGACACTTAACGGCGTCTCCCCTATCGCTTTCATCTTCCTCCCTTCAGCTAAAGGTTGTTTTATAGGGGAAGGGCCGACACAAAAGTTGCGCTGCACATCTGGAAACGCTTTGAGATTCACTAAGGACTCGACTGCTCCCAAGTCCAGTAGAAAACGACAGAGATATCCTCCCAACTTGCCGAGAGCTTGTAAAAATAAACGGGAAGCATTTGGGGGTTGACAAAATAACGAATAGTAGGCCTCACCTGCTCTCAAGGTCTGACGTGACGGAGTCCAACGAGGGCGTGACGCATTTGGCTGGAGGTGGGCTGTCCGGGACGCCGGTGACAGGAGGAGTTCCTGACGCCTCCTGGTCGCAGCCTCGACCAACTGATTGAGATCGTTGGTCTTCATGGCGTGGAGCTCTGCAGCGATGGTCGGTGGTCGAACTCCCGCTCCGAATTGAACGGCCACCCTGTTTGGAGGGGAACCTCTGACAGCTCGTTCTGCTAGGTGTTGTAGGTTCCCAGCATACTCTTCGCCGTTTTCGCCTGCCTTTTGGTCTCGGTGGAAGAACTCTCTCGCCAGCGATTGTTCTCGCTAATCGACGCCAAGTTATGCCAGCCTCACAGCAATGAACAATGTCGGAGTCAGGAGAGATTCCTGTATCTATCGCCGCCAAGGATAGCTCTTGTGGAAGAGCGCGGAGGATCAGTGAGATTCTCTGCCGCTAACGACATAAATGAATGCTAAGCCCAACGATTTTCATCCAGTCTTCAAAGTTCATACCGTCTCTGAAGTGAGGAAGGTCCGCCAAGGCTACCACCAGTGTATCTTCCCAAGACTTCCTCGAAAGTAAAAGAATACATTGTACTCGGGCAAAATACCTATACTCTGGAAGCACAGAGATCGGGGCTGCTGGCATAAAACCGGAGGCCAGCCAACCGACTAGCACAACATGGCCGCCCAAGTGTTCGAAACCAGCGGTTCGAACAAACAAAGTATTCCACAGCCCCCCTCTTCTTTCTAGCGTCGTCCCAGCCAGCCATCGAGAGTCGAGCACATGTCTTCTTGTAGTGCTATCAAATCCGCGCAGCACTCAGTGCAGCAAAAGCGTATTTCTTAGTCCTCCTCTCTCACAATAATGCGGCCCAATGAAGTGATGGGGACACGGATCCAAGTTATTGGACGAATGGAGACACACACAACACAAATTGTGATTCCAGGCTTTTTTGATGAAGTGGGAGAAACGCAGGGACATCGTAGAATCCTGAGCAAATGGGACGAACGGGCCTCATAGGGACGGGACGCACGCAATCCAGGTGTGCAAAGCATAAAACGATGCTGTCGAATGGTGTCCTGCACATTCTACATCTGCTGATACACACTTTGACGGAGATAGGCCAGTTGCCCAGTAACAAGAGAGTTTACGGAGGATACCTGACCACAACGTCGCTGATCTCTCTTGACAGTTCTACTGGACATGGAGTTCACGACTAGTGACGCCTCAGTTGTTAATAGCATCCTTGCAGAACACGAGGGCGAGGGAGGTGCCGAAGATGGACATCGATCTCAGCCGTTCTGTTGTGGGATGTAAGAGATTCTCCCATTCGCAGCATATGCAGTTCTTCCACACCGCCAAAGCTTGCCACAAGCGGTATGGAGCAGGATGAAATGCATCCAAGTCGGGCCCGCTTTCCGCTGCCACCTGTGTAGAGGAACCTTCCCGTTCCTCCTCTTCCTTCTTTCCCACACTGCTATTGGAAGGCCGAATATTACGACACGTTCCTTATTGTGGGGCTGTTGGGCAACAGCCGTAGGTCTATGCCCACAACGAGGGAGGGAGGGGGCGCGTGCGCGTCCGCAACCACGTTGAGGTCATCCTCCCGCCTCCCACCTACGAAGCACATTTAAACACCACAATTATTACATGCGTGCTAAAAATAAGTAGGCATAAACTAGCAAGCAATCTCCTATTAATTAAGACAGATGAAGGAGTGCTAACAACGCTAAAAATAGGAACAATAGCCATACTTTTTTGTCATTGCAATAAACTGTTTAACATGGCCTCAGTGCTGTTTCCGACACTTATGAAGATGTGTACAACGAGAAAACTTCGGTTTAAAATTCATTGAAAAGCAGTTTTGTTGACCACTTTGTGCAGCAGTTTGTCATTCGATAGTCTTTGCTCGACTACCGTTGACGTCGACTGTGCTACCCCAAAGCTTCCTTTTGATGCGTTATCAACCCACCTTGAAGTGAACGGCCAAGCAGTTGGCTAGTTAGCTAAGTAGCAAGGCTGTAAGAACCCATTCTGCTGGGATTCGGAGTTCGCCTGTGGACTTTATCGCGACGAAAACTTCTCGAAGGCACCAATGCTATATTGACAAGACTTGGAGGCATCATACAGAACAGTAGGGGCAAAATGAGGAGGAGGAGGAGGAAAAGGAGTGGTAGAAGGAGTAGTGGAAGGGGGAGGAGAAGGGGATGGAGAAGGATTAGAAGCAGGTGGTGTATGAGAAGGCGAAGTAGAAAAGGGAAAGCAGGAGTGGGAGGAGTGGGAGGAGGAAGAGGGGCGGGGTGAGGACGAGAAATGGGACGAGGTGGTAGTGCTGGGTGACTCAAGCTTTACGCAGCCTTCTCTTCTTTCCTTTTTGCCTACTTGACACACATGCTTCTTCACCAAACGGTCTGTTAGGAGACATCTTTTCTTGTTTCGCTAAACAGTCGCTCCCTCTTCAAACCCACTAATTCTTCGTAGGCCACCTCTTTCACAATCTATGCCACACACTTAGCAGTAACATCTCAATTGGAGGCGCATTCTGCACTCCTCCACCAGCATTTATTAACTGTGACCTCGCCCACCGCGTCATCTGCGCGCACTTCCACAGCGAACCCAACGTCTTCCCCACGCTCGTGTACTTCGGCCTTGCCTTCGTCCTCAGGCCCGTGGAGCAGATGGATTGTCTGCAAGCCCTGAGGATGGTTGGAGAGGGTCTTAGATTCAATGCAAAAGCAAATGCAAACTTTTTCTTCCTTCTATTTAAACACACTTCTATCCACATCCAGCTCTCCAGCCATCCACTCACTCCCACCTCTACTTTTTCGTCCTCCTTCTCTTCACACATCCACCATATATGTAGAGAGAGGAAATGAATAAGCCTACACAGCGGTTAATCAAAAGAAAGCATGGGCTTGTATCTTACATACTGCCAGGTTTGAACCACCACGGAAGAGTAAAGATATCAAAAACATTAAGCAGAGTGGAACGGACATCTCTCCTCCTCTAGAAAAGACAAAACTCGCACTAACAACCCACACACACACATGTGTGCTTATAAGCATGTAGTCCAGTGATGTAGGCCAATGGAATGGCCTACTCCTGACCCAATCAAGCAACTAGCACAATCCCATGCACACCGTGGAAACACACGCACTACTGTAGCGTTTGCACGATTGTGTTGGTGTTCTCCGGTGCAGCACGGACTTCACCTTCAATCTCTCTTGGCAGTTTCTGTCACTTGATTTTATCAGCTGCGATGCTGGGAGCACTGGAACTACGAAAGTGGTAAACAGGAATGGAGCGGTGAAATGGGTGCATGTTCGGCTACCAGTTGCGGCGATTGTGGGAATCGACGCAGAGGCTTTGACGTGCTCACTGCCAACTTGGTGAGGGATCCTCTTTACCTGTACTCCTTCCCACTCCATCGAGAAAACTGCGCGTCCTGAATGACGACCTCACACCTTGCACATCTGCCAACCCTTCACTGTGCGTAATGTGCCGCTTATGACTGCCTCGTTAGGCTCTTGTGCCTCATTTTCCGTAGTCAAGAACACGGCAGGAGATGGTGGTTATGAATTAACAAAAAATCCGTGGTAATGGCGAATGGGCGTTGTGCGAAGCTCGCTATAAATTTAATCGGCTAATGTTTAGTCACAGATTAGCTTCTTATTAATCAAGAAGCCTAAACCAACTTCTTGGCAAAGCGCTGCGGCTAGCGCCACAAATTTTCTGAGGTACCAACACAATTTTAGCATTCCTAAAAACTCCCATTTAAGTGCCTCCACTCACATTCAACCATGAAGACACAACAAATGTTTTTTGGGGTAAATAATTTGCATGGAGGCACTAAGGCCTGTCGCCTTTACTGGTCCCCAAAGCGTGCTGCTGAAGTCATTAAGTAGGCAGTGCCTAGGCTGTGTTTTTGTGCTTTCTGTGGTTTCTTCTTCCACTACTCGTGCTTTTGGGCACCGGTGGTTGCCGATGCCTCTGCACGTGGGCGCCTCATTTATGCCAACTCTTAGTTGACATTACTTTGGGTCAAGAAATGTGTTTATTTTAACATCGTTATAAACAAATTTAATAAATCCGTCTTTGCGCAGATGGACTTGCATCCAGTCGAATCTGAAAAGGCGGAGTATCAAGAGGTGGAAAATGCAATGTAAATGTCTTTATAATCAACGCGAATGCGTCAACTGGGTAAAATATGAGGTTTTGCACACTCGCTTCCCATCAGAGTGATAGAGACACTGCCGCATCCATGTTCGCATGATTGGCTTCCCACATTACACCTCTTACCAACACATCTAAGTTCTGTCTGTGTATGCTTGTGCATGTGTGTGTGGCGGTTGCTCAAGCCCCTGATCTTTCTGCACTATCCGGAAATTGGTGTGGAAATAAAGCACAAATAAATGCCGTTCGTTGATTTTAACCCCACGGTGGCCTTACTCGACACATATGGGCCGACATCGTTAAAGTCAGGGAATAGTTTGGTTGGTCGATTCAGATGTAGTGCCTGTAGCGTCCCAAGACTCCCTTTAAGGTAAAAGAAGGCATAGTACTGGAGGTAGAATACATGTATTCTGGAAACAGGGGGCTTGGGGGCTGTTGGCACGGCCCAAAGACTGACCAACCGGCTCAGTACAATATGGCCACCCAAGTGACCGAAACCGGCAGTTCAAACAAACAAAGCATTACAGTGCTAGTGGTTGACATCAGCGCATCCACTGTGAGTAAACGAAAGGTAGTCCTCATCCACCTCCGTTTACTCACATTCCTCTGCAAGGCGCCTTTAAATACTGCCATGTTAACATTATCTTCCCCGCCAGTCCTCCTCCTACTCCTCCTCGTCTAACCCATTTCACAATTAGGGAACCTCCTAATCGCGTGGTTATAACATTATCTTTCTTGCCAGGTTTGATCGCGATGGAAATGCGATAGCAAACCCCAACGCCTAGCAGAACTTACCTTCCTACGTTACCCACACAAAAAATAACTAATTAAAGGGGCAGCTTTATAGTTCAAGTTGTGCTGGTGGCGTATTAAAAACAAGCTATGGGGTGGCACTGTCGAAGACAAATATAACCGTGCAAGGATTACCAAATGACAAACCGCTGCACCAAATGCATAACAACATGGTAAAATGGCTTCTAAAATCTATCTTATCACAGTAGTTGCAACTTTTAGGCCTTTTGAAGAAAAATTTTAGAGCACTCCTAAATATTAATAAAATGTTGTTAGCTAAAAACGCATAAATTTCTATTTTTAAGCATTATTTGCACTCCTTTGTCAGTCTTATTAATAACTACCTGCTGTCTAGTTCATTATTACTTATTTGTCCAGTCCGTTATTCATTTTCCAGCAGCTGGCAAAGTATGGGTTGTCATTACCACAAAACCCGTACGTTAATTTGTTATACGGTACGATGCTGTCGGCACTTAATTAAAATTTGTGATGCCGTGTGTAAGTGGTACAGTGTTATCATATCGTTTATTTATTGAACCCATCTACACGGTAAACCTCAGCTAACTAAACATGTAGTCCATTTTCAGTTAGTGAGGGAACTCGCTTGAGCATCCATGAGAATGAAGTAGAATGTGAAGCATTTTATTTGTTATTCGGCAATTGTTCACCACAGTTGCTCTGTTTATTGTAAGTAAGGGCGAATAGTTGTCGAATCGACCGTTCTGCAGAGTAAGGAAGCTTGCAATCGGTAAAGACAACGTGTTTGGCAAACGCAAGCACTGAGATGCAATGCTCGGAGCTCGTGAAATAGCTGGTGACTTGCACAGGCTTACGAGATTGTTCATGCAAGCATTAGAGCCATGGACACTAAAGCAGCTGCAGTGGCTAAGGCGGTGCAGGTGGATCCACCACCAGTGGTGGTGGTTGTGGGCGTGGTGAAGGGATCTGTTGTAGTGGTTGTTGTTGTAGGATTCGACGCAGATTACCTCGCCGCGGCGGTTGTGGACGACTGAGCAGACCCACTGTTCGTTGTGATTGTGGGAGTCATTACGGAACTCGCTGGTGTGATTAATGATCGATCCAGTTTATCCGAAACTAAAACTTAATTTGATGTGCGTCTTACCATGTGTATGTTACCTCCTGCATGTGCACAAACTGCCAACAGCGCATATTGAGGCATTTTGGACAGCCTCATCAGCCGCGTGTGACGCAAATCAGTGTGGTAGATTTCATGGCAGAGAATGCTATGAATGAATGTGCAGAATCACTTTAGCAGTAGTGGTGACGATTTGGTGTCCCATAGGCCTGCTTCGACTATTTCTGGTCAATTTCAAGTTATAGGTCAGCTGCCGACTTGACGTGCACAAAGAACTCACATTCTTCCACACTTGGTGTAGTATCCCGCACTTCACTACAGCAGGCTCTGGTTTGACGGCTATTCAGTTCATCCTTGTGAATGTCGACGCAAACGTGGACAGAAATGGTGTGTGCTGGCTCTGAATCCAAGGTGTGACTTGTTGACTTGTGAGAGTAGAGACGGCCTTGTGGAGCATTGTCGACTGTCCAAGGAACAGCATAGCCAATGCCATACCAGTTGGAATGAGATGGTGGCTTCCAGCTCACGCTCACCTTGTAACGGCTGATCGCTTTAATTTTCACGTTCAATGGAGTCGCGGATTCTGCACAAATGGAAATGCATAGAGGTGTCTGCATTAGTGTTGAGAGGGTGGTATAGTACCGTGTGTACCAGTGTGCTCCTATGTGCCCCATATGGAGCTAGATGGAAGCAAAATGCACACGAATCAAGGTGAATGCATAAATATGACCTGGAGTGATTTCGACGACCTGTGTCCATTACCTTACTTAGAAAGGGATCGGGTAAAACGCTGGGAGGCATGAGGCAATGCAAGGAGCTGAATGTGTCTGCTCATTGGCACCAAGCAGGTCTGACTGTGATAAGATGCGATGTGAAGTGATGTGATGCAATACAGACGAATGAGAGCAGGTAGGTCATTTCTAGCACTCGTCAGCTTGTCATGCATGCTGGACATAACAGGTGAGCAAGAAACTCTCACGCACAAAAGGTCTACAACCACGTGCAGATGAAAGCAAAGTATGGGAAGGTATCTCACCTGCTGACAGGACTACCCCGCCATGCAAGAATGACGTTGCCAGCAATGTGAAGCAGAGTAAAAGGGACATGCCACCTGCAGGCAAAATGAAACTCGTATTTGCAACTCGCACACGTGTGCTCGTAAGCATGTAGTCCAGTGATGCAGGCCAATGGAACGGCCTTCCCCTGACCTGCGAAATCAATGGCGCAATCACACGCACTCCGTGGAAACGCACGCATTACTGGGTTGCTTGGACGATTGTTTTAAAGGTTGCTGGTAAGAACACCTGTCAGTGCAAACTACTGTTCACCTGCAACCGCCCTTAGCAGTTTCTGTCTACTTCGGGATGTGCTGCGATGCTGTGAGTAGGAGATTTGCTCGGACTTGTATACAAGTTCACCCGAGCACTGCAACCACAAGTGTGAATGGGCTTGTGGTGGTGAATGGAGTGAATGCACAGCTACCAGTTGTGGTGATTGCAGGATTCGACTTAGAGTCTTTGACGCGTTCATTGCAGAAGTGGTGAGAGATCCTCTTCGCAGATACTCCTCCCCACTCCGGTCAGAAACTTCACCGCCTCCGCATCAGTGTCGAACCCAGACCTCCATTCAGCAGCCACATCTGCATCCAAGCCAAGTTGGAACAGATATTGGGGACTGGAATGAAGTTGAAAGTGAGGAACAATGTTGTGAAAGCATAGAGGACCCGTGGGCGTTCGTGGGGAGAACCGACAAATGCTACACAATCAACTATTAAACCCTTAATATTAGCTTGCTTCCAAGTAGATTTGGAAGGGAAAGTAGGAGGTTGGGTAAGGATGAGAAGTGAGGGAGAGTGTTGCAAAATCTTGGAGTTCAGTGAGTGAATGCCTAAGAAGACAAGGAGGACTGGAATGTGAACGCTGGCTTGGTGTATGCGTGTGTACACAGACTATGTGATGTGTGACGCAGCATGGTGGAAGAGCAATTGATAGCATACACGATTGTCACTCTCCACGGTGTCCAGAAGGCATGGAGTCGGCACTCATCAACCCACAATTTCACTCATTACATAACCACTCGATTCCTTACAGACTCCATCCACCCACCTACCCATCCATCCATCCATTCGTCCCGTCTTCTTTTTATCATCTCACCCATCCCTCCACCATTCCAGCTTATGTCCTTCAGTGTAACTTCCTTCCTCATCTTTCCCTCCGGCTCTAGCTCCGGCTCTCCCTCCGGCTCTCCCTCTCTTTTGTCCTTCCTTCATCCAACATTCCACTTATCTTAGCTCTTGTTCTAGGCTTGTACATCCACTTGCCCATTTCTCCCTTCATCCTACCCTCCGTTTAAACGCCTTCCACTCATACCTCTCTTCATGGAACCATTTTCGTGCAATTACTTATCACTTCTATGCATCTTTTTGTCCCACGTACAATCCATTTGACAGTAATATTCCTCCGGTACTCACCATCCACAGCTATCTTCTCCTACCATCCACTACAGCCCCTTCATCCATGGAACCGTTGGCTCAGCATGACTATCTTATGGCTCCTTGCCATCCTAACTGTTGCATGTTTTAAAAGTGAGGCTGCTCGACACCACGGAGAGGCGCATCACCCTCTACTCATTGTTGGCAGAATCAGCTTCACAGTTGAATGTGGTATTAGTGTTTCTGACTTCCCCCTCAAACCCACCCACGTCAGTGCCCGTGAAGCTGACGATGGCAGACTGTGACGGCAGTAATGTGACGGCGAAGGAGAGAACGAAGCCGACGAAGGAGGAAGGGAGGATACCGACATGTAACATGGATAGAACTGTGGGAAGAGCGAAAAGACGACGCAAAAAGCTTAAGTAGTGTGCAGTGGGAGTGGAAGATGGGATGGAAAATGATGGTTTATGCGATGAAGACTCACATCGACTCGGATGTGATAATGATGTGGACGGACACGCGGCAGAGCCTGCTGACCACTGGATGAGTCGAGGAAGAGTGTGTGCATCTCCTACTCTGGTCACCTATCCATTGCACCATCTGTCTCACCATCCCACTTGCATCAGACCATGCCAGCTGTGTGGCAGAAGGCGAGTAGTTCCCTCCAGTAGAAATGGACATTGACGAAGTGTTAACCGCTTATAAAAGCTTCACTAATTGTGACTTATCGCCACACAAACAGCCTGGAAGGCATGTGTATTGGGCTTGATAGCGATTCAATTGCTGGAGGGTGTAGAGAGGCGTCTAGGCAAAGGTAAGAAGCGAATTACCCTTCCATCCGTTTCCCCACCACCCTCTCCCTTCCCTCACCCACACATCCATCAAATATTCCTACACGACACAAAAAACTGAGCATTATATTGCATTTACACCTTAGACTAAAGCCCACATCAAACCCCACATTCAACCGACACCCGTTGTTTCATCCACTCATCCTTACACTCACCATTCATTCCTCTTTTCGTCCATGCACCAATTGCCCGTCCATTCATCCCTTCCATCCACCACTCAAACGCCTTTCGACAGTGCCTAGGCAGTTGTTGGAGTACACCGCAGAATGCATTCCATTCATAAAGCACATTAGTACAAATTTTGTAGGATATCGAAACCCGTCCGTCATGTAGTGCCTACTTAATAATTTCAGCAGCGCGCTTCGGAGATGTAGGAAGGCGACGGACGTTGGTGGCGTTATTCAAGTTATTCTCACGCACAACACATTTGCCTTCAAGTGGCAACAAGCAATCCATGGAGCAAGCTTCCATTTCAATCAAGCCACCATTATCCAGGCATTATAGTGACTAGCACATGACTGCCTCCTCTACTTTGCCGGAAGGAGGCTAGCAATTTTGCCGGTTCGTCGTCCCTCCAATTCCATCTCGTCGTCTATTTTTAGGCATTGGGTCAACTCATAATGGACGGAGTTATCCAAAACAAAGACGAGCTAATCTCCGATGTAAAATATGGAGGAGATGTGGGGAACAGAGTACAGCAATGGTTGGCAATCAGGTGGCACGGAATCACCACACGCACCTTTCCACGAATAGCGTACCAGTGGGCAATAGTTTATTGCAGAGCTGTAGATGCCTCAATGGGAAACCTTGATGAGGTTGTCCCGGGTGTCTAGTTGATCAGATGTGGCAACATCTGGCCACTCACACACACACTCTCAGTCAATCTGAATGCACAAGACGATTTGGTGCAGCTAGCCTCTATAAAATCGCCGTCACACACATATGACACTTATGTGTCGAGCGCGCAACTCAAAAATTTGGGACGCAAGCTCAACGATTTTGAATTCATCCAGCTGGTGTACTTGCTCAATGCCAGCTCCCAGGCTGAACGTATGGGTGAGCAAACCCGTAGCTACCCCAAACTACAGTGGAGGACTCGCCATTCCACTTCCACCAAACAAACTTCCTCATTTTCAATCAACACGTCTGCATGAGTTGTTGCGGAAAGAGCTGCCATTGTTGGTGGGTGAGCACTGGGTTGGTGCCGAAACTGTGGTGACGGCAGTGTCCGAAGTGTAGGTGATCGTTCTGTGGGGAAACCAACGCATCTGGCTGCCTCATTTACGGATGGAGTGGACCATGTCCATTTCACTGCTCCCAACGCCATTACGTCGATGGCCTCCACAACAGAGTGTGTGGGTCAAAATAGCCCACCCTCTTTGGCTACTTGCATCACGGCTCCTTTCCCTGCTCCTCAGAGACCACAATAAGCTCTTAACTACTGTTGTGCTCACATTCATGTCGATGAAGCTCTCCACGGTGCCCACCTACCCCTCCTCGCACATGCACGCGCCTTGCCGCACACGCAAGGAGGCAATCGTGGTGTCCACACAAATAGCATAGAACGCTAAATTGACTAACCCTGCTCCACAGAAATGTGAACGTCAGCACCCCACACCAACAGTGGCGCAGGATGATGACACTGCGTGACAGCCATGGCTACTGCCCCGGTGTCATGGAGAAGAGTTGACGCGAGCAAGTGGCTAGATCCCGCAAGGCTCCAAATGGTATGCGCCCCCTGCCAATTACTCCCAGCTCAAGTTGGGGATAGCTGTAGCTGTGGATACAAAAGGATCACTTCTCCACTTTCATGACATCATTCCCTCTTCGATACGGTAAAGGGGCAATCGGATGCTGCGAATGCGGGGAAAGCGTGTCATTGAGGAGCGCGCACAAGCCATGCACACCAGTAGTGGCTAGTTCGTGGCAGAGTGGCTTGACATGCAGAAAGCACTCCCACTCCCTTCTCCTGCTGCTGCGAGTCCGCAATTTGCACAGAGAGGTTGACCACACACCCTGTGCCACCTATCGTCTCAGCGATTTCAAATCCACCGCCACAGCTCTGCTTTATGCACAAACTTACGCGCTCTTCTCCCACATTAACCAAAGTCGCATATACTTGTGAAGAATGTCCACTTACTGCTAGAAGAAAGCATTATGGACAGCTGCAAGTCCGAGGTGAGCACTTTGCCCGCAGCATACGCACCAATCAACAAAGTGGCTGATTTACAAAAATATATTGGGGATCACATTATGCCATGAGGAAAATGAAACAGTTGCACAATTAAAAAGTTCAATGCAGTATGCACTTTGCTCTCAAATGGACACACAAACCGTCTTTGTAAGTGACGTAGCAAAGTAGGTCCATTCTTTCACCCTTACCAGCACCCGTCAAAACAAAAGACTGCCACATCACACTGCACATGTCTATTATTAGCAAAAACTTGGCATTGAAAACCCAACAGAACTGGGTAAAAGTTCTTCGCAAGCATTCGATAGTGAGACAAAAAGGGGTGAACGAAATGCAAACGACTCATTTGTCAGGGAAGACAATAGGACCTGTCACGCAGTCAACTCACCCCCATCCCTAAGCCAATTCTATGCCTTCAAATGATAAAATTTATTGCTGACATTGCTGATAAAGGCACCAAACCGAAGCTTTGGAGGACTAATGGGCATACTTGTCGTAGAGTGAATTTGTGGCAGAAGCTGTAGCGCCTTGCTAGAAGTTAGTCCAGTCTCCTCTGTTAATTAGAAGCTCAACTGTGCCTTGACATTCAACGGGTAAGTCCAAACCGAGAACTTCCTTCACTTTGTGATCACTATCCGCCATGAATCTGAAAGCAGAAGTTGAGACAAGTGAGCTTTACAAGGCAGTCACAAACGCCTCACCAGGCACAGTTTAGTGTTAGCAGACTTGCAAGATCTGTAGGTTTCAGGCAAGACATGCAGTGTTCTAGATGGAGTGGGGTGGGTTTCCAACAAAGACCATCAATCCCGACTTCTGCGAGGAACAGGTCAGTCTCTGCTTCGAATCCCACAATCGCAACAACTGGTGTTCACACCATCGCAGCTCATTCCACAAAGACGAAAACAACGAGAAGGTGCTATAGGTGGAGGTTATTTTGTGCCAGCTGGCGTCCCTACCAGATAACCACAACACGATCACTCAAATGGCCCAATAAAGTATGTGGTTCCACGCAGTGCATGTAATTTCACCAGTTGCTTATAAGCACACGCATGTGGGTGCTAAATGCACAATTTGTCTTTCCTAGAGGAGGAGAGATGTCCCTTCCACTCTGCTTCATGCTGTCGGCAGCTTTACTCCTTCGTTGCGCTTTCACCCTGGCAGCAGGTAAGACACATTCGCAGGCCTTGCATTCATCGGCACGCGGCTGCAAAAATTTAAGAAGTTAAAATTTTTTGTTAAATTAGACAAATCGGCAAGCGTGATTCTTAAAATATGAATAACCAAATAATGCTAGGAATGACTTATCCGCTCCCGTCATAGCAAGGTCAAGCAAACTTGGTGCCACTAAGTAGAGTCATTTCTATCTCGGCAATGCCTGGTACCGTTAGCGTCATACCCGATCCACCGGTAAGTGAAGTAATAGACGCAGGTCTTTCAAGCCACTCCTGGTCACCTTTCACGCATTCACTCTGATGCTTGAGCATTGTGCTTCCACCTCACTTCACATGGGGACATGTAGGAGCACACTGAGGTAAATGAAGCGTTATCACCCTCCCAACACTAACGCAGACATATCCATACTTTCGCATTCTGCAGAACCTGGGGCTCCCCAGAACGTGACAATTAAGGCAGTCGACCCTTACAATGTGCGCGTGAGTTGGGAACCGCCATCTCAATTCAGCGGAAGTGTCGTTGGCTATAGACTCGCATGGGGAGTCAACAATATTCTGCGATACAGTATCTACCTCCCCATAGAATATTCCTACACCATCCCTTGTTTAAAACCAAGACAACACATTTCCGCCGTTCTTTGTACGCGCATTCAAAAGGGTGCATTGGGCAGAGATGAGCTCAAAGTCTGCGGTAGTAGAGTGGGAACAATCACACCAAGTGTGGAAGAATGTGAGTCCTTTGTGCTCCTTTTGTCAAATGCTAGCCCATCACTTCCAAGCATCCAGGATTAATAGAATCAGTTTTACAATGGCACGCGTTTATTCGCACTGTCAAAAATGATTCCGTAGCCTCAGCTTACAGTATCCTCTGCCATATAATCTACTGCAGGCATCTGCGTCGAACACGCCTCATGAGGCAGTCGAAATTACTTCAATAGAAGCTGTTAAGAGTTTGTTGGCATGTAAGTGTTGAGATGAACAATAAAGCGAATCCATTGTTTCAAATTGAAGGGCAAAACTCGTCTGTCACGACTGGGAGTCCCGCAACGACTCCCACAAACACGACAAGGAGTACACCTGCCCAGACTTCTGCAATCGCCGCGACTACCACAATCCCAACAAATGGAGAGTCTACCCGCACTTCCGCAATCTCTCAATCGGAGTTATCCATGTCAGATCCTGCAATGACCAATTCAATAGTTTTCTCCTCTACAACCACAACCACCGCCACTGGTGGATCCGCCTCCGCTGCCTTAGCTGCTGCAGCCCTTCTAGCTTCCCTGACTCTAGTGCTTGCACACACTTTCTCGTGAGCCTGCGCAATTCACTATCTATTTCACCTACCCCTAGTATTCCAGCTCAATGCCCGCTTTTGCCTAACACGCTGTCTCTTCCTATCGCAGGCTTCATTACTCCAGAGAATGGTCGGCTTGACAATCATCCGCCTTTACTCTCATTAAAGTAGCAACCGTATTGAGCGATTGCTGAATGACAAATAAAATACTTCACTTTTTACTCCATTCTCATCCATGCTCAAATGTGTTCCCTCTTGTTGTCTACAGTTAACAAAATGCCTTGAATTACAAATGGATTATTGCGCTATTAAGCTGACACACATCGCGCAAAAGGGATTGAAGTTTGCACTACAATTTTGGGGCTGTCTATAAATCTAGAGAGACGCTGCTGTCCAAAGCCGCAGAAGCATTCACCCACTTGGTTACTTATTGCATCAGAGAGACACCTCGACTCAGACTCAGACACACACAAGCGCAGTTTCCACCATCCCACAGCTAGTTTGACGTAAGATTAGGTCACTCCTCCTGGTCTTCGTACCTGCCTACTGATGAACTGGATGGCAAAATCGCTAGCACTGGAGTCACCCTCCTACAATGAAAACGTAGGCTACTGCATTCGCTTCTTTCCTCAGCTTGACGAAGTGTGCCCATTCTTTTGCCTTTTCTCAAATGCTCTGCATTGAATAGCTTCTTCCACTACTTTGTTAGGCTACATCTCTGGCGCAGGTCATCAACATCCTCCAACGATCGGGCTGAAATTAACAGACACGCCAAAAGGTTATGGGAATTGATGTGGAACGATGTCAGACCATGGCTGAGAAGTAAATCAGCATTCAGTGTGGGTATGTGGCCACTCAGCCAGGAAGTGTCACCTTTTCGTTACTAGGCTATAAGCCTCCATATTCTCTAGTATGTAGGATACCACACCCATCGATACAAATATGGTAGATGCGACTTTGTAACCTCTTTCCTTGCTCCACAGTGCGTTCGATCTCTGGAGGCCGGACTTTCGCTTCGCTGTATGATAATCGCACCATGCTAACTGTCTCCTAGTCCTCCTCTATATTAGTAGGTAGTATGCTCAGCCACAGCACTTCAACTTAGAGGAACATCGATGCGTACTGGGTGCGCCTCCTTCGCGACCTTTGTCCAAATGCCTTACATTCATAACTTGCATCGCAAACCGTTTTTGTGCAGATACTTCGCTCTTTTGAGTGTAAGGGTCTTAATGGGTAGGGGTGTGGCATTTTGCGGTCTACCTCACTGCTGGTAAATAGGGGCACAAAGTGTAGCGCCTAAAAAATAGTCAATCAAACATAAATTGGCATTACATGACTAGTTCTGGTTCCTAGCGTAAGTTGCATTTTCATGCCTTCTATGCTTTCCTCTTTCACCGTTCGTGCATTTAGCCAGCAATGGGTGCCAATGCCATCAATATCAAATGCACATTTTGGTTGACATTAATTAGGATGAAGCAATGTGTTTAATGTAAAAGCATTTAGGACGAATTTAATAATCGGGTCACAATTTTAGCATCTTTTGTAATGCTGGAGTCTGATTTGCTGCCATTGTGTTGTCCCCACGCACAAAATGTGCGCATCCTCAGACCTGACAGCCCAAGTCCGATAACTTTTGCCAGGACGTTTGCCTATGACTACCAGAAAGCCGAACCAGGTTTGGTGGAAATGTGGGGTGGATTAGCTCAGCTTCGCCTACAATTCCCTGTCCAAGTGAAGCCTGAAAGAGCAATGAGCGTGTCGGTGAACGGAGGCTGTGGATGGTAGCACCGATCCAGCTGCGATCAAGGAGATTATATGGTCAACCTGCTTCAAATACCCTTTCAATTACAGTAGATCGATCGCGAAGTGTTGTCCGCATTTCTACCGGCAAGCATTTCAGCACTGTCTCGTAAGTAGTTTGCATTCACTCGAATGGGAAAACACGCATTTAGCATCAACCAGCTTCCAGTATGAGTCTTCAATATTTTAAATACCCAAAAAATTCAATCCTTTCAGTAGACGTGTATCTTACGCTTTTCGCATTAATTTAGTAAAATAACCTACATTTGGTGATTGCTAACGCTTCAGTTGTAAACTCAATGCTTGTTTGGTTGAATTATTACTTGAATGGAACTGGAACTAATCGGGTCGAGCCTACATTGACACCTGTTTAATACTGCTAATAAAGTAATTTAACGGCTTTAGTTTCAGCAATCTCTGCCATGAAATCGACTACGGGATTTCCGCCAACCTCGCCTCCTATGACAGTCCAAAATGTCACGACTGCGAGTTCTGTAACTCCTCCCACACTCACAACTACTAGCAAGTCTTGATGCGGATATTGCCAAGAGCAAGTGTCCTCACTGCTTCTTGCCTTCTCTAACCTTTCTGTACACTCCTCCCATCCTCCACGCACAGGTGTCTCTCCTTGTTCCTGTCTCAACTACTCTTCTCTTCGTATTCTTCCATGCATTCCAAGCGCACATGTCCCTCTTCCACCCTGCCTCCTTTTCACCTCCCTTGTCTTCTTTCACGCCCTCCACGTGCACATGTAAATCCTCCCAATTAACTGCATTGTCGTTCAAGCACACTGCTAAGCAACTTATCGGGTCATTATCTGCTAGGAAATGGGCTTTGTCTGATGGTAGACGTAGCATTTCGCCGAACGTTGCACGTCTGATTGCATGTTGTCTGTGGGTGCTATGGACGGTGTAGTACAGCCTAGCGGAAGGGGCGTTTGTGCTCAGATAAATTTTGCCATGCAAGAAGTGGTTAGAGAGAGGCATTTGAAAAGTTAATGAAAGGGATGGATGGATGGATGGATGTGAAAGAATTAATGGGTCCGTGAATGAATGTGTGTATGCATGTTAGATGTGTGAGCGACTGATGTCTGAATCGCGGAGGACAAGCTCATCGTAGGCTGGATGCAAGACGAGTGTGCAATGCTCAGTCTCGGGATTATGAGTGGATATCTTGTGCATGAAATGTGATGCAGGCGTTGCTCACCGACTTTTTGACAAAAGTTGGTTACATCGCGCTAAAACTTGCTTAAGCGGAAGGGCCATGAATGAAGATGGCAGAAGATTGCAATAGATATGCAGATACGGGTCCCCGTCACGCTTCCACGTCTGCTTTGCAAGCATTAGTGTCGCCTTATTAGGCATAACTAACGAGGATATGTGGGGGTCTTGCAGTTCCACTGCTAAAGTCGCGTTGTGCTAAAGGATACGTGGGCTAAAGGGCTATGACCGATAATAAGGGGAGGTTGATGTGGACGATGAAAAGGAAAGGAAAGGCAGTGAATGTACTGGTGTTTGCATCGGTGCAGAGCAAAATGGGTAAAACGGGAGAAGATGGCAACGAAACACGTTTCCAGGTATTCGTGCCCTTCAATGAAACTGAATTCTTTCTATAGAGAGAAGCTTAGGCGCAAAAATCTGCTTCGCACTACGACTTTGTCTCCGAAACGATTGGCCCAACATTTTGTGACGTGATGTAGGCGGGCTGTGAGACTCATTGCCAGCCGTTAATGTAGTGCACCTTAGCCTCCACTTTTTGACCACAAGAGGATGATTAGTAGCCAATTGCTTAACATGCGAATATCGATGATGGAGAAACTCCATTCGTCATCCTTTTCCCATCCCCTTCCCCATTCATTGGCACAAGTGATAAACAGAAAAGCCCATTTCATAAATAAAGGTGGAAACTTAACGAAATAAAAAACGACATTATGCATCAGGTGTCCCATTTGAACAAAAAAGACCTTTGTAAGTAGATAGCTTGAACACAGCCACCAAATTCTGTCGCCATCATCCGCCTTTGAAGCGTGCTACTGAAGTCATTAAGTTGGCACTGCATGATAAGTTCCCATGTCATGCGTAAGTTTTGTACCATTTCCGAGGTAAGCACTTTGCTCGCAGCATACGCACCAATCAACAAAGTGGCTGATTTACAAAAATGTATTGGGGATCACATTATGCCATGAGGGAAATGAAATAGTTGGATACTTAAAAAGTTCACTGTGGGATGCACTCCGCCCCCAAATGGACACACAAACCGCCTTTGTAACTGACGTAGCAAAGCAAGCCTAGTCCCTCACCTTTACCACCTTTACCAGCACCCGTCAAAACAAAAGACTGCCACATCACACTGCACATGTCTATTACTAGTATAAACTTGACATTGGAAAACCCAACAAAACTGGGTGAAAATTCTTCGCAAGCGCTGCATAGGGGACAAAGTCAGACGCAGGAAAGGGAACAGAACTTGTCACGCAGTCAACTCACCCAGCCTCATCGCACTCATAACAATGCAACATGTCCCATAGTGACCAGACCGTTGTCGCACTGCATCGCAAAGTGCAACTCATCGCCTGACGCCACTCTCCAGGTCAAATCGACTGATGTTTGGCCACTCTTCCCCAGTCTTCCAATCATCCATTCTAACGGACAATGTCATGGCACGTAATCTCACTAATCGCATCCAAGTCCGCGCACGTAGTGCCTAAATTGAAAAGGGACAGAATCCAGTAAGCCAGCTATCCAAGCCGTCCAAAGTAAAGTAATACCAAAGGCACCATTCGCATTTTGTGCTGCTCGGTGTTGCCCTCATGCTTACCAAACAAATGCTCCACCAGTTGATAGTAATTAGCCTCCGGCGAACGAGGTCAGGGTCCACAGCATCTTTAACAAGAAAGAGAAAAAGAAGAAAGTGGAGAGCCAAGTGTTTGGTAGATTTCCAACTACATTCAACTACAACAAATTAGGTCTCATTAATCAAGGTGCATCGTCAGCAAAATAACGAACTAATCCGTACACTGCCAAAGCTATCCTATGACTAGGTAGAAATGTTGACGACAGCTGATAAGTGAGTACCAAATGCTTAGTGTTTACGCAGCCTTTTTCAAAAAAATAAACCTCATGCATAAGCAAGCAATTGCATAGAAGGAAGAAAGTTGGCAAGTGAAGAAACTTGCTACTGACAATCGAAAAGCAGGAGCCATAACCTTAGTACTTCTTTCAACTTTTATCCAAAAGTTAATCGACACGAGATCAGCGCACCACTCACACATTGGAACGAGGAATTTTAACAAAGTGCTGGCAGCATAGCACCATAAAACAAATGAACCTTACAATTTTGTGCTAATAAAAACATCAAGCTTTACCTGCTGCTGAATTCATTCACTCGTGCGTTTAAGTTGATAGCAGAAGTGTGGGCGGCGTAGAAAATCTTCCCGTTCCACCACTTCCCCCTTTCCCATTCTGCTATTAGAAGGCGGAATATTGCGAGACATTCCTTACTGTAAGGCTGTCGGGCAACGGCGGTAGGCCCATGTCTACGACGAGGGAGTTTCCGACTCCGGAGGAGAAGCACGTGCGTCCGCGACCACGTTAAGATTATCCTCCCGCCTCTCACCTACAAAGCGCGTTTAAACACCACAATTACCACACAGCCCCTCGTTCCTTTGAGCGCCGTCCCCAGTGCTACTCTCGTCCGTTGGCCTTAGTTATGCCGTCGAGCGGTTTTCTTTCCTCCACCACTCCGCAAACTTCATCCTCGTAGCCAACCGGCGGGGCGCCTTTGTAAGGCCGCATCTTATTATAATGGACCCTTATTGGCTGGGTACGAAGTTCCGCATTTCGGACGAGGTAGTTCGTGAAGGAGAGAACTTGCACTACACGGAAGGAATCTCTGCTCCAAGGGTGGCAAAATTTACGGTGACTTCCATGTGTGGGAACCGGCTTGCATATTTGGACGAGATCTCCTTCACGATAGGCGTTGGGTCGACTGTGCTTGCCGCAGTACTTCTTTTGTCTACTATAAGACGTTCGTAAGTGCCGCCGTGCCATATTGAACGTCTTTCTTATCCCTTCTTTTAGAGGCAGTACGTATTCCGGGACACTGTCGGTTGCTGCTTCTTTGCTCGGTAGAAAGACGTTGGAGGGAACTCTCATTTCGCGGCCTGTGAGCATCTTGAACGGAGAAACACCCATTGACGCACGGACACTGGCTCCATTTGCTAGGAGGGCGCGTCCTAGGCTTCCACCCCAGTCTTCCGGCTTTGCCCCTTTGGTAAAAGCCTTCACCAGCCCAACCAGAGTGCGATTCGTTCTTTCTGCCTGTCCGTTTCCCTGTAAGTGCCCCGGTGTCGTGCGCGTCTTCGCGATTCCGAAAGTCTTGCATAGTTCAATACAAAGTCGGCTTTCGAAGTTAGGACCTTGATCGCTACGGACTGATTCGAGCACTCCGTGTTGACAGATCCAACGGTTGAAGAAGGTTGACGCGACTGTTTCAGCGTCTTGAGACTTCATGGCTTCTGCTTCGGCTACTTTCGTGAAGCAATTCACCATGACCAGGATATAACGGTTTCCCTTTTGGTAAGTGGCAGAGGACCCATAGAGTCTAGCCCCACCCTTTCGCCCGAGAACTCCGTAGGCATGGGCTGCAGGGTGCAATTGCTGTTGAGTGCGGCTTCTTGAAACTACTGCAAGTGATGCAAGTTTGGCAGAAATCTAGCACCTCCAGGGTAAGAGGGGGCCACCAGTATCGTCTGCTCAAGGCTTCCACCATCTTTTTCTCATCTACATGTCCCAATTGCTCGTGCAACTCTTGAAGGGCCGTTTGTATCACCAAACCTGGAACAACTAGACATTTGGGAGACGTGGCTCCTTCTTGATACCAAAAAACTTCATCCTCCAGGATGAGTTTGGACCACTGCCACCATCCTCTTTTGGCTGCTTTGCTGGACAAGTTCATCTCTTCGACAGTGGGCTTGTGCCAAAATTCCAGGAACCTCTTGTATACCAACGCCGTGTCGGGATCGGTACTTTGTGTGTTTCTGCACTGGTGTCTAGTAGGCTTGCTCAAAAATAGCGTACCAACTACACCGCTTTCCCTTTCTGCTGAGAGAGGTCCACGAGACAATGCATCCGCGTTGCTGAGCTTAGTGCCTTTTCTGTACTGCATTGTAAAGTCGCATTGCTGCAGTTCTTCGTACCAGCGCGCCACCGAACGGTCAATTCCATTCATTATTCTTACCCGGGTCAGCGTTTGGTGGTCCGCTCTCACAATGAATTGTTTCGCTATCAGGTAGTGCTTAAAGTGCCGAACCATCACGAAGATGGCGAACAGTTCACGTTCCGTTACACCTCTCTGTCTCATCTTCATGTTGAGCCTGATACTGGCGTATGCAATGACGTGTTCCCTGCCTTCTTCACCGCGTTAGGATAGCACACCGCCCACGGCTACGTCGCTGGCGTCTGTGTCTAGTATGAAGGGAGGCGCGTCTTTCTCGAGGTTGGGTAAAGCCAGAATCGGGGCAGGGCAGAGCACTCGCTTTAGTTCCTTAAAGGCCTCATCATGTTCACTCTCCCACTTGAAATACTTTTTCGCCCGTTTCTCTGTCAGTTTGTGCAGAGGAGCGGCAATCTTGGCGAAGCCTTTGACGAAACGTCGGTAGCAGTTTGCCAAGCCGAGAAAACTGCGGAGCCCCGTCTGTTTGGTCGGTGTCGGCCATGTTCTCACTTGCTTTTTACGCTCTTCGGTGACCGCCATCCCATTTGACGAGACTGTATGCCGCAGGAATGTAACCGAACGTTGAAAGAAGTGGCATTTCTTTGCGTTCAGGGTCAATCCAGCGTCTCGGAGACGATCCACCACTAGTTTCAGGTTGGCATTATGTTCCTACATGTCTCTGCCCAAGACAAGAATGTCATCGAGGTAGATTATGTAGTGCTTTGGAAATAGCCCAACTAGCACCGTCTGCATTAGGTGCTGAAAGGTAGCTGCGGCATTACATAATCCGAATGGCATTGCCTGAAATTCATCAAGTCCATTTGCCACTACGAAAGCTGTCTCCTCTCTGTCCGCCTCCACCACCTCCCGAGTGGAAAACTACTTTGACCCGCGCAGATCTAGTGATTCGTTGCTGTGGGGTAGCAGAAAAGCATCCTTCTTAGTTACGGCATTCATTTTCCTGTAGTCGACACACAACCGTAGGCTCTTGTCACTTTGCTAGTGCCTAAATTGAAAAGGGACAGAATCCAGTAAGCCAGCTATCCAAGCCGTCCAAAGTAAAGTAATACCAAAGGCACCATTCGCATTTTGTGCTGCTCGGTGTTGCCCTCATGCTTACCAAACAAATGCTCCACCAGTTGATAGTAATTAGCCTCCGGCGAACGAGGTCAGGGTCCACAGTATCTTTAACAAGAAAGAGAAAAAGAAGAAAGTGGAGAGCCAAGTGTTTGGTAGATTTCCAACTACATTCAACTACAATAAATTTGGCCTCATTAATCAAAGTGCATCGTCATCAAAAAAACGAACCAATTTGTACACGACCAAAGCTATTCTATGACAAGGTAGAAATGTTGACGACAGCTGATAAGTGAGTACCAAATGCTTAGTGTTTACACAACTTTTTCCGAAAAATATACGACATGAAAATACCATACCATTTGCACACTGCAGCACAAATTTAAATTAAGTGCGGACAGCATGGTACCGTAAAACAAATAAATGTTGCACTTTCTGCTAATGAAAGCCCACACTTTGCCAGCTTCTAGACCCATTCACTCAGGCATTCAATTTGGCGAGGAAAATGAATGAAAGTCGAGACTAATAAGTAGACCTGAACCACAAAAAAGTGCTTATTAGTAGGACTGATAAAAGGTGCAATTAATGCTTTAAAACGTAAGAAGTAATACATTTTTAGATAGTTTCACTTTGTTTTTTTCCAGGATTGCAACAACGCTTTCATTCATATAGCTTAAAAGTTGTGATTGTTGTGTTAAATTATAATTTAGGAGCCGTTTTACAATATTTTTATGCATTTGGTGCAGCGGTTTGTTATTTGGTAGTCCTTGCACGATTATCTTTGGCTTCGACAGTGTCATCCGATAAGTTCTTCCTAATTTGCCACAGTCACACCCTGAACTAAAAGTTACTTTTTAATTAGTTTTTTATGTGGATAACGTAGGAAGGTAAATTCTGCCATGCGTTGGAGTTTTCCATCGCATTTCCATCGCGATCGAACATGGCAACAAAGATAATGCCATAACGACACGATTAGGAGGCTCCCTGAATTGTGAAATGCGTTAGAGTTGGAGGAGTAGGAGGAGAAGTGGCGAGGAAGATAATGTTACCATGACAGTATTGAAAGGCGCCTTGCAGAGGAATGTGGGTAATTGGAGGTAGATGAGGACTGCCTTTCGTTTACTCACAGTGGGTGCGCTGATGTCGACCACTGGCACTACGTGTGAACCGACCAACCAACCTCTTTCCTGATTTTAACCATGCCAGCCCAAGTGTGTCAACTAAGGCCACCATTTAAATTGACCCTCATCTCTACAGAGTAGAGTGGGGTTCAAATCAACAAACAGCAGTTATGTGTTGCCACCACTTACTTTGTGCTCTATTCCCACACCAAAGTCCGAATTTTCCAGAAAGATCTGGAGCTCAAGCAACTGCCACGCACTCATGCACACGCATGCACAGACAGACTTTAGATGTGTTAGCAAGCGGTGTAATGTGGGAAGCCAATCATGCGGACACAAATGCGACAGTGTCTCCATCACTCGGATGGGAGGCGAGTGTGCAAAACCTCATATTTCACCCACTTGACGCATTCGCGTCGACTATAAAGACATTTGTATTGCATTTTCTGCTTCTTGATACTCCGCCTTTGAGACTTGACTGGGTGTAAGTCCATCTGCACAAAGACTTTAGATGTGTTGCTAAGAGGTGTAGTGTAGAAAGCCAATCAAGCGAACATGGATGGGACAGTGTCTCCACAACTGGGATGGGGGCCGCGTGTACCCAACCTCATATTTCGCTTAGTTGGCGCATTCGCGTCGACTATAAAGACATTTACATTGCATTTTCAACCTCTAGGTACTCCACCCTTGAGACTTGACTGGATGCAAGTCCATCTGCACAAAGACGGATAGATTAAATTCGTTTTAAACGATGTTAAAATAAACACATTAATTGACCCAAAGTAATGGCAACTAAGAGTTGGTAGAAATGAGGCCTTCAAGTGCGAAGGTATCGGCAACCACTGGTGACCAAAAGCACAAGCAGAGGGAGAAGGGACCATAGAAAGTACATAAGCACAACATATGCAAGAAATCGGAGCTTGTCATGCGCTGCCTACTTAATGACTTCAGTAGAACGCGGCACAGACCAGTAAATGCGACAGGCGTTAGTGGCTCTATGCAAATTATTTACCCCAAGAAACATTTGTTGTGTTCGAATGGCATGACGTGATGCATTGAAGAGTACGAGCCTATGAGCGGCAGGTGTCTTCATGGTTGGTTGTGGATGGAGGCACTTGAATGGAAATTTTTAGAAATGCAAAAAATTGTGTTGGTACCACAGAAAATTTGTGGCGCTAACCGCAGCGCTTTGCGAAGAAGTTGGCTTAGGCTTCTTGATTAATAAGGAGCTAATCTGAGGCTAAACACTAGCCAAGTAAATTCATAATTAGCTTCGCACAACGCCCATTCGCCATTACCACGGATTTTGTGTTAATTCATAATCACTATCTCCTGCCTTCTTCTTGACTACAGAAAATGAGGCACGGGAGCCTAATGAGGCAGTTATAAGTGCCACACCACACACAAAGGAGAGTCGACAGATGTGCGAGGTGTGAGTTCCTCATTCAGGACGTGCAATTATCTCGATGGAGTGGGAGGGAGTACTGGTAAGCCTCTGCGTCGAATCTCACAATCACCACAACTGGTAGCCGAACATGTACTCATTTCACCTCTCCATTCCTATTTACTACTCTCGTAGTCCCAGTGCTCCCAGCATCGCAGCTGATGAAATCAAGTGACAGAAACTGCCAAGAGAGATTGAAGGTGAAATCCGTGCTGCACCACAAAACCCCAACACAATCGTGCAAACGCTACACTAGTGTGTGTGTTTCCACGGTGTGCGTGTGATTGTGCCAGTTGCTTGGTTGGGTCAGAAGTAGGCCATTTCATTGGCCTACATCACCAGACTGGATGCTTATAAGCACACATGTGTGTGGGTTTTTAGCACGAGGTTTGTCTTTTCTAGAGGAGGAGAGGTATCCACTCCACTCTGCTTCGTGTTTTGACATCTTTACTCTTTATGGCGGTTTGACACTAGCAGTATGTAAGATGCAATCTCATGCCTTTTTTTGATCGACCGCTATGTAGACTTATTCATTTCCTCCCCCTCTACATGTGTGGTGGATGTGTGAAGAGAAGGAGGACGAAAAAGTAGAGATGGGAGTAATTGGATGGCTGAAGAGCTGGATGGGGATGGAAGTGTGTTTAAGTAGCAAGAAGAAAAGTATGCATTTGCTTTTGCATTGAATCTAAGACCCTCCCCAACCATCCTCAGGGCTTGCAGACAATCCGTCTGCTCCACGGGCCGGAGGACGAAGGCAAGGACGAAGACACAAGCGTGGGCAAGACGTCGGGTTCGCTGTGGAAGTGCGCGTAGATGACGCGGAGGACGAGGTCACATTTAATAAATGCTGGTGGAGGAGGTGCAGAGTGCGCCTACAAATGCGGTCTCAACTGCTAAGTGGGTGGTATAGGTTGTGAAAGAGGCGGCCTATACAGAATCCGTAAGTTTGAAGAGGGAGCGACTGTTTAGTAAAATACGAAAAGATGCCCCGTAACGGACCGTTTGGTGAAGGAGCATGTAGGTCAAGTGGGCAAAAAGGAAAAAGTGAAAGGCTGCATAAAGCTTGAGTCACCCTTACTACCACCTCTTCCCATTTCTCGTCCCCACCTCCCCCTCCTTCCTCCTCATCCTCCTCCCACTCCTGCGTGCCCTTTATCTACTTTGCTTCTAATCCTTCTGCTCCTTTTCCTTCTCTTTCTGCTACCCTTTTCCTCCTTCTCATTTTGCCTCTACTGTTCTGTAGTATGCCTCCAAGTCGTGTCGATATAGCGTTGGTGCCTTCGAGAAGTTTTCGTCGCGATAAAGTCCACAGGCGAACTCTGAATCCCAGCAGAACGTGCCTTCCCAGCCTCGCCATTTAACTAACTATCTAACTGCTTGGCTGTTCAGTTCAGGGTGGGTTGATAACGTGTCAAATGAAGGCTTCGTGATAGCACAGTGGACGTCAGTGGTAGTTGAGCAAAGGCTATCGAATGACAAACTGATGCACAAAATGTTTAACAAAACTGCCTTTCAATGAAGTGTCGGAAACAACTCTGGGGCCGTTAAACAATTTGTTGCCATGACAAAAAAAGCATGAACATTGTTACAATTTGTAGCGTTGTTAACACTCCTTCATTTGTCTTAATTAAAAAGTATTTGCTTACTAGTTTGTGTCTACACATTTTTTACTTCGCCTGTATTAATTGTGGTGTTTAAATGCGCTCTGCAGATGAGAGGTGGGAGGACGATCTTAGCGTGGTCGCGGACGCGGGTGCTTCCTCTCCGGAATCGGGAACTACCTCGCCGTAGACATGGGTCTAGCGCTGTTGCCCAGCAGCCTTACAGTAAGGAATGTCGTAATATTCCGCCCTCTATTAGCAGGGTGGGAAAGGAGGAAGGGCGGAACGGGAAAATCCCTCTACACGGGTGGCAGCGGAAGGCGGGTCCGACTTGGATGGATTTCATCCTGCTCCATACTGCTTTTGGCAGACTTTGGCGGCGTGAAAGAGGTGTATTTGCTACAGATGGGAGAACCTCTTACACCCCATAACAGAACGGCTGAGATCGACGTCCATCTTCGGCACCTCCCTCGTCCTCGTGTTCTGCAAGGAAGCTATTAACAACTGAAGCGTCACTAGCCGTGAACTCCATGTCCAGTAGAACTGTCAAGAGAGATCAGCGACGTCATGGCTAAGCATCTTCTGTAAGCTCTCTCTCGTTATTGGGCAACTCGCCTATCTTTGCCAAAGTGTGTATCGCCAGATGTAGAATGTGTAGGACGCCATTCGACAGCATCGTTTTATGCTTTGCACACCTGGATTGCGTGCGTCTCGTTCCTATGAGGCATGTTCGCTCCATTTGCTCAGCGTTCTACGATACTCACGCGTTTCTCTCACTTCATCAAAAAAGCCTGGAATCACAATTTGTGTTGTGCGTGTCTCCATCCATTCAAGAACGTGGATTCGTGTCCCCATCACTTCATTGGGCCGCATTATTGTGAGAGAGGAGGATTAAGAAATACGCCTTTGCTGCACTGAGTGCTGCGTGGATTTGATAGCACTACAAAAAGACGTGCTCGAATTGCGATGGCTGGCTGAGACGATGCTAGAAAGAAGAGAGGGGCTGTGGAATACTTTGTTTGTTCGAACCGCTGGTTTCGAACACTTGGGCGGCCATGTTGTGCTAGTCGGTTGGCTGGCCTCCGGTTTTATGCCAGCAGCCCCGATTTCTCTGCTTCCAGAGCATATGTACTCTACCCTAGTACAATGTATTCTTTTACCTTCGAGGAAATCTTGGGAAGCTACACTGGTGGTGGCGTTGGCGGACCTTCCTCACTTCTGAGACGGTATGAACTTTGAAGACTGGATGAAAATCGTTGGGCTTAGCATTCATTTATGTCGTTAGCGGCAGAGAATCTCACTGATCCTCCGCGCTCTTCCACAAGAGCTATCCTTGGCGGCGATAGATACAGGAATCTCTCCTGACTCCGACATTGTTCATTGCTGTGAGACTGGCATAACTTGGCGTCGATTAGCGAGAACAATCGCTGGCGAGAGAGTTCTTCCACCGAGACCAAAAGGCAGGCGAAAACGGCGAAGAGTATGCTGGGAACCTACAACACCTAGCAGAACGAGCTGTCAGAGGTTCCCCTCCAAACAGGGTGGCCGTTCAATTCGGAGCGGGAGTTCGACCACCGACCATCGCTGCAGAGCTCCACGCCATGAAGACCAACGATCTCAATCAGTTGGTCGAGGCTGTGACCAGGAGGCGTCAGGAACTCCTCCTGTCACCGACGTCCCGGACGGCCCACCGCTGGCCAAATGCGTCACGCCCTCGTTGGACTCTGTCACGTCAGACCTCGAGAGCAGGTGAGGCCTACTATTCGTTATTTTGTCAACCCCCAAATGCTTCCCGTTTATTTTTACAAGCTCTCGGCAAGTTGGGAGGATATCTCTGTCGTTTTCTACTGGACTTGGGAGCAGTCGAGTCCTTAGTGAATCCCAAAGCGTTTCCAGATGTGCAGCACAACTTTTGTGCTGGACAGTACATTTATTACATATTCTGAATTGGTGTGGGGCGTGATACTTGGCGCTGATTTCCTTTGCAAGACCAAAGCAATCCTGAACTTTGCAGACGGCACCTTCACGGCCCAGCAACACAGCAACAAATTCAGTCGTGTCTTCTCTAGGGAAGGAAGCTGACGAAATTTGCAGTGCTCTTTTCAAAGCTGCGGGTATTTCTGCTAACAACCTAGGTGAGCTTTGCTCACAGTTAACACATCACCGACAGCGAAAGGAGGGGTCTGCATTCTTTGCTGTGTATACATTCGCTTGGCAGGGGGCTAAACTCCGACGGACAAACATCAGGCATGCCATTAACACAGGTGAAGTTAGACTCATATGGCGGCCTCCGAGACGCATACCGCCGCCCATCTTGGAAGAAGTAAATTGTTTGGTGGACGAGATGATCAAAGACGGTGTTATAAGGCCATCCAAGTCACTGTGGACCTCCCCGATCGCACTAGTAAAGTGACGAGAGCCTACGGTTGTGTGTCGACTACGGGAAAATGAATGCCGTAACTAAGAAGGATGCTTTTCTGCTACCCCACAGCAACGAATCACTAGATCTGCGCGGGTCAAAGTAGTTTTCCACTCGGGAGGTGGTGGAGGCGGACAGAGAGGAGACAGCTTTCGTAGTGGCAAATGGACTTGATGAATTTCAGGCAATGCCATTCGGATTATGTAATGCCGCAGCTACCTTTCAGCACCTAATGCAGACGGTGCTAGTTGGGCTATTTCCAAAGCACTACATAATCTACCTCGATGACATTCTTGTCTTGGGCAGAGACATGTAGGAACATAATGCCAACCTGAAACTAGTGGTGGATCGTCTCCGAGACGCTGGATTGACCCTGAACGCAAAGAAATGCCACTTCTTTCAACGTTCGGTTACATTCCTGCGGCATACAGTCTCGTCAAATGGGATGGCGGTCACCGAAGAGCGTAAAAAGCAAGTGAGAACATGGCCGACACCGACCAAACAGACGGGGCTCCGCAGTTTTCTCGGCTTGGCAAACTGCTACCGACGTTTCGTCAAAGGCTTCGCCAAGATTGCCGCTCCTCTGCACAAACTGACAGAGAAACGGGCGAAAAAGTATTTCAAGTGGGAGAGTGAACATGATGAGGCCTTTAAGGAACTAAAGCGAGTGCTCTGCCCTGCCCCGATTCTGGCTTTACCCAACCTCGAGAAAGACGCGCCTCCCTTCATACTAGACACAGACGCCAGCGACGTAGCCGTGGGCGGTGTGCTATCCTAACGCGGTGAAGAAGGCAGGGAACACGTCATTGCATACGCCAGTATCAGGCTCAACATGAAGATGAGACAGAGAGGTGTAACGGAACGTGAACTGTTCGCCATCTTCGTGATGGTTCGGCACTTTAAGCACTACCTGATAGCGAAACAATTCATTGTGAGAGCGGACCACCAAACGCTGACCCGGGTAAGAATAATGAATGGAATTGACCGTTCGGTGGCGCGCTGGTACGAAGAACTGCAGCAATGCGACTTTACAATGCAGTACAGAAAAGGCACTAAGCTCAGCAACGCGGATGCATTGTCTCGTGGACCTCTCTCAGCAGAAAGGGAAAGCGGTGTAGTTGGTACGCTATTTTTGAGCAAGCCTACTAGACACCAGTGCAGAAACACACAAAGTACCGATCCCGACACGGCGTTGGTATACAAGAGGTTCCTGGAATTTTGGCACAAGCCCACTGTCGAAGAGATGAACTTGTCCAGCAAAGCAGCCAAAAGAGGATGGTGGCAGTGGTCCAAACTCATCCTGGAGGATGAAGTTTTTTGGTATCAAGAAGGAGCCACGTCTCCCAAATGTCTAGTTGTTCCAGGTTTGGTGATACAAACGGCCCTTCAAGAGTTGCACGAGCAATTGGGACATGTAGATGAGAAAAAGATGGTGGAAGCCTTGAGCAGACGATACTGGTGGCCCCTCTTACCCTGGAGGTGCTAGATTTCTGCCAAACTTGCATCACTTGCAGCAGTTTCAAGAAGCCGCACTCAACAGCAATTGCACCCTGCAGCCCATGCCTACGGAGTTCTCGGGCGAAAGGGTGGGGCTAGACTCTATGGGTCCTCTGCCACTTACCAAAAGGGAAACCGTTATATCCTGGTCATGGTGAATTGCTTCACGAAAGTAGCCGAAGCAGAAGCCATGAAGTCTCAAGACGCTGAAACAGTCGCGTCAACCTTCTTCAACCGTTGGATCTGTCAACACGGAGTGCTCGAATCAGTCCGTAGCGATCAAGGTCCTAACTTCGAAAGCCGACTTTGTATTGAACTATGCAAGACTTTCGGAATCGCGAAGACGCGCACGACACCGGGGCACTTACAGGGAAACGGACAGGCAGAAAGAACGAATCGCACTCTGGTTGGGCTGGTGAAGGCTTTTACCAAAGGGGCAAAGCCGGAAGACTGGGGTGGAAGCCTAGGACGCGCCCTCCTAGCAAATGGAGCCAGTGTCCGTGCGTCAATGGGTGTTTCTCCGTTCAAGATGCTCACAGGCCGCGAAATGAGAGTTCCCTCCAACGTCTTTCTACCGAGCAAAGAAGCAGCAACCGACAGTGTCCCGGAATACGTACTGCCTCTAAAAGAAGGGATAAGAAAGACGTTCAATATGGCACGGCGGCACTTACGAACGTCTTATAGTAGACAAAAGAAGTACTGCGGCAAGCACAGTCGACCCAACGCCTATCGTGAAGGAGATCTCGTCCAAATATGCAAGCCGGTTCCCACACATGGAAGTCACCGTAAATTTTGCCACCCTTGGAGCAGAGATTCCTTCCGTGTAGTGCAAGTTCTCTCCTTCACGAACTACCTCGTCCGAAATGCGGAACTTCGTACCCAGCCAATAAGGGTCCATTATAATAAGATGCGGCCTTACAAAGGCGCCCCGCCGGTTGGCTACGAGGATGAAGTTTGCGGAGTGGTGGAGGAAAGAAAACCGCTCGACGGCATAACTAAGGCCAACGGACGAGAGTAGCACTGGGGACGGCGCTCAAAGGAACGAGGGGCTGTGTGGTAATTGTGGTGTTTAAACGCGCTTTGTAGGTGAGAGGCGGGAGGATAATCTTAACGTGGTCGCGGACGCACGTGCTTCTCCTCCGGAGTCGGAAACTCCCTCGTCGTAGACATGGGCCTACCGCCGTTGCCCGACAGCCTTACAGTAAGGAATGTCTCGCAATATTCCGCCTTCTAATAGCAGAATGGGAAAGGGGGAAGTGGTGGAACGGGAAGATTTTCTACGCCGCCCACACTTCTGCTATCAACTTAAACGCACGAGTGAATGAATTCAGCAGCAGGTAAAGCTTGATGTTTTTATTAGCACAAAATTGTAAGGTTCATTTGTTTTATGGTGCTATGCTGCCAGCACTTTGTTAAAATTCCTCGTTCCAATGTGTGAGTGGTGCGCTGATCTCGTGTCGATTAACTTTTGGATAAAAGTTGAAAGAAGTACTAAGGTTATGGCTCCTGCTTTTCGATTGTCAGTAGCAAGTTTCTTCACTTGCCAACTTTCTTCCTTCTATGCAATTGCTTGCTTATGCATGAGGTTTATTTTTTTGAAAAAGGCTGCGTAAACACTAAGCATTTGGTACTCACTTATCAGCTGTCGTCAACATTTCTACCTAGTCATAGGATAGCTTTGGCAGTGTACGGATTAGTTCGTTATTTTGCTGACGATGCACCTTGATTAATGAGACCTAATTTGTTGTAGTTGAATGTAGTTGGAAATCTACCAAACACTTGGCTCTGCACTTTCTTCTTTTTCTCTTTCTTGTTAAAGATGCTGTGGACCCTGACCTCGTTCGCCGGAGGCTAATTACTATCAACTGGTGGAGCATTTGTTTGGTAAGCATGAGGGCAACACCGAGCAGCACAAAATGCGAATGGTGCCTTTGGTATTACTTTACTTTGGACGGCTTGGATAGCTGGCTTACTGGATTCTGTCCCTTTTCAATTTAGGCACTACGTGCGCGGACTTGGATGCGATTAGTGAGATTACGTGCCATGACATTGTCCGTTAGAATGGATGATTGGAAGACTGGGGAAGAGTGGCCAAACATAGTCGATTTGATCTGGAGAGTGGCGTCAGGCGATGAGTTGCACTTTGCGATGCAGTGCGACAACGGTCTGGTCACTATGGGACATGTTGCATTGTTATGAGTGCGATGAGGCTGGGTGAGTTGACTGCGTGACAAGTTCTGTTCCCTTTCCTGCGTCTGACTTTGTCCCCTATGCAGCGCTTGCGAAGAATTTTCACCCAGTTTTGTTGGGTTTTCCAATGTCAAGTTTATACTAGTAATAGACATGTGCAGTGTGATGTGGCAGTCTTTTGTTTTGACGGGTGCTGGTAAAGGTGGTAAAGGTGAGGGACTAGGCTTGCTTTGCTACGTCAGTTACAAAGGCGGTTTGTGTGTCCATTTGGGGGCGGAGTGCATCCCACAGTGAACTTTTTAAGTATCCAACTATTTCATTTCCCTCATGGCATAATGTGATCCCCAATACATTTTTGTAAATCAGCCACTTTGTTGATTGGTGCGTATGCTGCGAGCAAAGTGCTTACCTCGGAAATGGTACAAAACTTACGCATGACATGGGAACTTATCATGCAGTGCCAACTTAATGACTTCAGTAGCACGCTTCAAAGGCGGATGATGGCGACAGAATTTGGTGGCTGTGTTCAAGCTATCTACTTACAAAGGTCTTTTTTGTTCAAATGGGACACCTGATGCATAATGTCGTTTTTTATTTCGTTAAGTTTCCACCTTTATTTATGAAATGGGCTTTTCTGTTTATCACTTGTGCCAATGAATGGGGAAGGGGATGGGGAAAAGGATGACGAATGGAGTTTCTCCATCATCGATATTCGCATGTTAAGCAATTGGCTACTAATCATCCTCTTGTGGTCAAAAAGTGGAGGCTAAGGTGCACTACATTAACGGCTGGCAATGAGTCTCACAGCCCGCCTACATCACGTCACAAAATGTTGGGCCAATCGTTTCGGAGACAAAGTCGTAGTGCGAAGCAGATTTTTGCGCCTAAGCTTCTCTCTATAGAAAGAATTCAGTTTCATTGAAGGGCACGAATACCTGGAAACGTGTTTCGTTGCCATCTTCTCCCGTTTTACCCATTTTGCTCTGCACCCGATGCAAACACCAGTACATTCACTGCCTTTCCTTTCCTTTTCATCGTCCACATCAACCTCCCCTTATTATCGGTCATAGCCCTTTAGCCCACGTATCCTTTAGCACAACGCGACTTTAGCAGTGGAACTGCAAGACCCCCACATATCCTCGTTAGTTATGCCTAATAAGGCGACACTAATGCTTGCAAAGCAGACGTGGAAGCGTGACGGGGACCCGTATCTGCATATCTATTGCAATCTTCTGCCATCTTCATTCATGGCCCTTCCGCTTAAGCAAGTTTTAGCGCGATGTAACCAACTTTTGTCAAAAAGTCGGTGAGCAACGCCTGCATCACATTTCATGCACAAGATATCCACTCATAATCCCGAGACTGAGCATTGCACACTCGTCTTGCATCCAGCCTACGATGAGCTTGTCCTCCGCGATTCAGACATCAGTCGCTCACACATCTAACATGCATACACACATTCATTCACGGACCCATTAATTCTTTCACATCCATCCATCCATCCATCCCTTTCATTAACTTTTCAAATGCCTCTCTCTAACCACTTCTTGCATGGCAAAATTTATCTGAGCACAAACGCCCCTTCCGCTAGGCTGTACTACACCGTCCATAGCACCCACAGACAACATGCAATCAGACGTGCAACGTTCGGCGAAATGCTACGTCTACCATCAGACAAAGCCCATTTCCTAGCAGATAATGACCCGATAAGTTGCTTAGCAGTGTGCTGAACGACAATGCAGTTAATTGGGAGGATTTACATGTGCACGTGGAGGGCGTGAAAGAAGACAAGGGAGGTGAAAAGGAGGCAGGGTGGAAGAGGGACATGTGCGCTTGGAATGCATGGAAGAATACGAAGAGAAGAGTAGTTGAGACAGGAACAAGGAGAGACACCTGTGCGTGGAGGATGGGAGGAGTGTACAGAAAGGTTAGAGAAGGCAAGAAGCAGTGAGGACACTTGCTCTTGGCAATATCCGCATCAAGACTTGCTAGTAGTTGTGAGTGTGGGAGGAGTTACAGAACTCGCAGTCGTGACATTTTGGACTGTCATAGGAGGCGAGGTTGGCGGAAATCCCGTAGTCGATTTCATGGCAGAGATTGCTGAAACTAAAGCCGTTAAATTACTTTATTAGCAGTATTAAACAGGTGTCAATGTAGGCTCGACCCGATTAGTTCCAGTTCCATTCAAGTAATAATTCAACCAAACAAGCATTGAGTTTACAACTGAAGCGTTAGCAATCACCAAATGTAGGTTATCTTACTAAATTAATGCGAAAAGCGTAAGATACACGTCTACTGAAAGGATTGAATTTTTTGGGTATTTAAAATATTGAAGACTCATACTGGAAGCTGGTTGATGCTAAATGCGTGTTTTCCCATTCGAGTGAATGCAAACTACTTACGAGACAGTGCTGAAATGCTTGCCGGTAGAAATGCGGACAACACTTCGCGATCGATCTACTGTAATTGAAAGGGTATTTGAAGCAGGTTGACCATATAATCTCCTTGATCGCAGCTGGATCGGTGCTACCATCCACAGCCTCCGTTCACCGACACGGCTCATTGCTCTTTCAGGCTTCACTTGGACAGGGAATTGTAGGCGAAGCTGAGCTAATCCACCCCACATTTCCACCAAACCTGGTTCGGCTTTCTGGTAGTCATAGGCAAACGTCCTGGCAAAGGTCACTCTGCCACGAACCATCCACTACTGGTGTGCATGGCTTGTGCGCGCTCCTCAATGACACGCTTTCCCCGCATTCGCAGCATCCGATTACCCCTTTAACGTGGCGAAGAGGGAATGATGTCATGAAAGTGGAGAAGTGATCCTTTTGTATCCACAGCTACAGCTATCCCCAACTTGAGCTGGGAGTAATTGGCAGGGGGCGCATACCATTTGGAGCCTTGCGGGATCTAGCCACTTGCTCGCGTCAACTCTTCTCCATGACACCGGGGCAGTAGCCATGGCTGTCACGCAGTGTCATCATCCTGCGCCACTGTTGGTGTGGGGTGCTGACGTTCACATTTCTGTGGAGCAGGGTTAGTCAATTTAGCGTTCTATGCTATTTGTGTGGACACCACGATTGCCTCCTTGCGTGTGCGGCAAGGCGCGTGCATGTGCGGGGAGGGGTAGGTGGGCACTGCGGAGAGCTTCATCGACATGAATGTGAGCACAACAGTAGTTAAGAGCTTATTGTGGTCTCTGAGGAGCAGGGAAAGGAGCCGTGATGCAAGTAGCCACAGAAAGTGGGCTATTTTGACCCACACACTCTGTTGTGGAGGCCATCGACGTAATGGCGTTGGGAGCAGTGAAATGGACATGGTCCACTCCATCCGTAAATGAGGCAGCCAGATGCGTTGGTTTCCCCACAGAACGATCACCTACACTTCGGACACTGCCGTCACCACAGTTTCGGCACCAACCCAGTGCTCACCCACCAACAATGGCAGCTCTTTCCGCAACAACTCATGCAGACGTGTTGATTGAAAATGAGGAAGTTTGTTTGGTGGAAGTGGAATGGCGAGTCCTCCACTGTAGTTTGGGGTAGCTACGGGTTCGCTCACCCATACGTTCAGCCTGGGAGCTGGCATTGAGCAAGTACACCAGCTGGATGAATTCAAAATCGCTGAGCTTGCGTCCCAAATTTTTGAGTTGCGCGCTCGACACATAAGTGTCATGTGTGTGTGACGGCGATTTTATTAAGGCTAGCTGCACCAAATCGTCTTGTGCATTCAGATTGACTGAGAGTGTGTGTGTGAGTGGCCAGTTGTTGCCACATCTGATCAACTAGACACCCGGGACAACCTCATCAAGGTTTCCCATTGAGGCATCTACAGCTCTGCAATAAACTATTGCCCACTGGTACGCTATTCGTGGAAAGGTGCGTGTGGTGATTCCGTGCCACCTGATTACCAACCATTGCTGTACTCTGTTCCCCACATCTCCTCCATATTTTACATCGGAGATTAGCTTGTCTTTGTTTTGGATAACTCCGTCCATTATGAGTTGACCCAATGCCTAAAAATAGACGACGAGATGGAATTGGAAGGACGACGAACCGGCAAAATTGCTAGCCTCCTTCCGGCAAAGTAGAGGAGGCAGTCATGTGCTAGTCACTATAATGCCTGGATAATGGTGGCTTGATTGAAAGGGAAGCTTGCTCCATGGATTGCTTGTTGCCATTTGAAGGCAAATGTGTTGTGTGTGAGAATAACTTAAATAACGCCACCAACGTCCGTCGCCTTCCTACATCTCCGAAGCGCGCTGCTGAAATTATTAAGTAGGCACTACATGACGGACGGGTTTCGATATCCTACAAAATTTGTACTAATGTGCTTTATGAATGGAATGCATTCTGCGGTGTACCCCAACAACTGCCTAGGCACTGTCGAAAGGCGTTTGAGTGGTGGATGGAAGGGATGAATGGACGGGCAATTGGTGCATGGACGAAAAGAGGAATGAATGGTGAGTGTAAGGATGAGTGGATGAAACAACGGGTGTCGGTTGAATGTGGGGTTTGATGTGGGCTTTAGTCTAAGGTGTAAATGCAATATAATGCTCAGTTTTTTGTGTCGTGTAGGAATATTTGATGGATGTGTGGGTGAGGGAAGGGAGAGGGTGGTGGGGAAACGGATGGAAGGGTAATTCGCTTCTTACCTTTGCCTAGACGCCTCTCTACACCCTCCAGCAATTGAATTGCTATCTAGACCAATACACATGCCTTCCAGGCTGTTTGTGTGGCGACACGTCACAATTGGTGAAGCTTTTATAAGCGATTAACACTTCATCAATGTCCATTTCTACTGGAGGGAACTACTCGCCTTCTGCCACACAGCTGGCATGGTCTGATGCAAGTGGGATGGTGAGACAGATGGTGCAATGGATAGGTGACCAGAGTAGGAGATGCACACACTCTTCCTCGACTCATCCAGTGGTCAGCAGGCTCTGCCGCGTGTCCGTCCACATCATTATCACATCCGAGTCCATGTGAGTCTTCATCGCATAAACCATCATTTTCGATCCCATCTTCCATTCCCACTGCGCACTACTTAAGCTTTTGCGTCGTCTTTCCGCTCTTCCCACAGTTCTATCCATGTTACATGTCGGTATCCTCCCTTCCTCCTTCGTCGGCTTCGTTCTCTCCTTCGCCGTCACATTATTGCCGTCACAGTCTGCCATCGTCAGCTTCACGGGCACTGACGTGGGTGGGTTTGAGGGGGAAGTCAGAAACACTAATACCACATTCAACTGTGAAGCTGATTCTGCCAACAATGAGTAGAGGGTGATGCGCCTCTCCGTGGTGTCGAGCAGCCTCACTTTTAAAACATGCAGCAGTTAGGATAGCAAGGAGACATGGAGTAGTCACGCTGAGGCAATGGTTCCATGGGTGAAGGGGCTGTAGTGGATGGTAGGAGAAGATAGCTGTGGATGGTGAGTACCGGAGGAATATTACTGTCAAATGGATTGTACGTGGGACAAAAAGATGCATAGAAGTGATAAGTAATTGCACGAAAATGGTTCCATGAAGAGAGGTATGAGTGGAAGGCGTTTAAACGGAGGGTAGGATGAAGGGAGAAATGGGCAAGTGGATGTACAAGCCTAGAACAAGAGCTAAGATAAGTGGAATGTTGGATGAAGGAAGGACAAAAGAGAGAGAGAGCCGGAGGGAGAGCCGGAGGGAGAGCCGGAGGGAGAGCCGGAGGGAAAGTTGAGGAAGGAAGTTACACTGAAGGACATAAGCTAGAATGGTGGAGGGATGGGTGAGATGATAAAAAGAAGACGGGACGAATGGATGGATGGGTAGATGGGTGGATGGAGTCTGTAAGGAATCGAGTGGTTATGTAATGAGTGAAATTGTGGGTTGATGAGTGTCGACTCCATGCTTTCTGGACACCGTGGAGAGTGACAATCGTGTATGCTATCAATTGCTCTTTCACCATGCTGCGTCACACATCACATAGCCTGTGTACACACGCATACACCAAGCCAGCGTTCACATTCCAGTCCTCCTTGTCTTCTTAGGCATTCACTCACTGAACTCCAAGATTTTGCAACACTCTCCCTCACTTCTCATCCTTACCGAACCTCCTACTTTCCCTTCCAAATCTACTTGGAAGCAAGCTAATATTAAGAGTTTAATAGTTGATTGTGTAGCATTTGGCGGTTCACCCCACCAACGCCCACGGGTCCTCTATGCTCTCACAACATTGTTCCTCACTTTCAACTTCATTCCAGTCCCCAATATCTGTTCCAACTTGGCTTGGATGCAGATGTGGCTGCTGAATGGAGGTCTGGGTTCGACACTGATGCGGAGGCGGTGAAGTTTCTGACCGGAGTGGGGAGGAGTATCTGCGAAGAGGATCTCTCACCACTTCTGCAATGAACGCGTCAAAGCCTCTAAGTCGAATCCTGCAATCACCACAACTGGTAGCTGTGCATTCACTCCATTCACCACCACAAGCCCATTCACACTTGTGGTTGCAGTGCTCGGGTGAACTTGTATACAAGTCCGAGCAAATCTCCTACTCACAGCATCGCAGCACATCCCGAAGTAGACAGAAACTGCTAAGGGCGGTTGCAGGTGAACAGTAGTTTGCACTGACAGGTGTTCTTACCAGCAACCTTTAAAACAATCGTCCAAGCAACCCAGTAATGCGTGCGTTTCCACGGAGTGCGTGTGATTGCGCCATTGACTTCGCAGGTCAGGAGAAGGCCGTTCCATTGGCCTGCATCACTAGACTACATGCTTACGAGCACACGTGTGCGAGTTGCAAATACGAGTTTCATTTTGCCTGCAGGTGGCATGTCCCTTTTACTCTGCTTCACATTGCTGGCAACGTCATTCTTGCATGGCGGGGTAGTCCTGTCAGCAGGTGAGATACCTTCCCATACTTTGCTTTCATCTGCACGTGGTTGTAGACCTTTTGTGCGTGAGAGTTTCTTGCTCACCTGTTATGTCCAGCATGCATGACAAGCTGACGAGTGCTAGAAATGACCTACCTGCTCTCACTCGTCTGTATTGCATCACATCACTTCACATCGCATCTTACCACAGTCAGACCTGCTTAGTGCCAATGAGCAGACACATTCAGCTCCTTGCATTGCCTCATGCGTCCCAGCGTTTTACCCGATCCCTTACTAAGTAAGGTAATGGACTCAGGTCGTCGAAATCACTCCAGGTCACATTTATGCATTCACCTTGATTCGTGAGTATTTTGCTTCCATCTAGCTCCATATGGGGCACATAGGAGCACACTGGTACACACGGTACTATACCACCCTCTCAACACTAATGCAGACACCTCTATGCATTTCCATTTGTGCAGAATCCGCGACTCCATTGAACGTGAAAATTAAAGCGGTCAGCCGTTACAAGGTGAGCGTGAGCTGGAAGCCACCATCTCATTCCAACTGGTATGGCATTGGCTATGCTGTTCCTTGGACAGTCGACAATGCTCCACAAGGCCGTCTCTACTCTCACAAGTCAACAAGTCACACCTTGGATTCAGAGCCAGCACACACCATTTCTGTCCACGTTTGCGTCGACATTCACAAGGGTGAACTGAATAGCCGTCAAACCAGAGCCTGCTGTAGTGAAGTGCGGGATACTACACCAAGTGTGGAAGAATGTGAGTTCTTTGTGCACGTCAAGTCGGCAGCTGACCTATAACTTGAAATTGACCAGAAATAGTCGAAGCAGGCCTATGGGACACCAAATCGTCACCACTACTGCTAAAGTGATTCTGCACATTCATTCATAGCATTCTCTGCCATGAAATCACCACACTGATTTGCGTCACACGCGGCTGATGAGGCTGTCCAAAATGCCTCAATATGCGCTGTTGGCAGTTTGTGCACATGCAGGAGGTAACATACACATGTAAGACGCACATCAAATTAAGTTTTAGTTTCGGATAAACTGGATCGATCATTAATCACACCAGCGAGTTCCGTAATGACTCCCACAATCACAACGAACAGTGGGTCTGCTCAGTCGTCCACAGTTGCCACGACGAGGTAATCTGCGTCGAATCCTACAACAACAACCACTACAACAGATTCCTTCACCACGCCCACAACCACCACCACTGGTGGTGGATCCACCTGCACCGCCTTAGCCACTGCAGCTGCTCTAGCGTCCATGGCTCTAATGCTTGCATGAACAATCTCGTAAGCCTGTGCAAGTCACCAGCTATTTCACGAGCTCCGAGCATTGCATCTCAGTGCTTGCGTTTGCCAAACACGTTGTCTTTACCGATTGCAAGCTTCCTTACTCTGCAGAACGGTCGATTGACACTATTGCCCTTACTTACAATAAACAGAGCAACTGTGGTGAACAATTGCCGAATAACAAATAAAATGCTTCACATTTAAATTCATTCTCATGGATGCTCAAGCGGTTCCCTTCTGAACTATGAATGCACTACAGGTCTATTTAGCTGATATGTCCTACGCAAGTGGGTTGAGGACTGCACTACACTTCTGGCGCCATCTATGGATCCAGAAATGCCTTGTGGTCCAAAGCTTTCGTCTCCTTGGCCATTTTTGGGGATGCGCTAGGGATAGTTGCACATTTGATCGCTTGCCCCTAGTTGCCTGGTCATTGAGTAAAGGACACATTCATTGCGGCAAGACTCACTCCAAGCATGAAGTCAATCAGTCACTGATAAATACGCTTAGCTGAGTCAACTGGTCACCTAAGTGCATCAGAAAGACACTCAGACTCAGACCTAACTCCCGCACACACACACACACACACACACACACACACACATTCACAGGCCTAGTCTCCTCTAGCTTCTCCCAGGTTGACAGACGCAGGTTGACCGGTTGGGTCACCATTCCTGGTCCCGAATCTGCCTACTAATGAAGTGCCTGAGGGTTTGCTAGCATTGTGTTCACTCACTCACTCACTCACTCACTCACTCACAATGTAGACGAGGGCCAAATCCCTCTCTCACGTTGATATTAAAAGACAAAATAAGAAGTATTAGGGGTTAGGTTGGGTTGGGTTGGTTTGAATGGACATGGGACCATGGGTGAGATGTAAATCAGCATTGACTGTAGGTACATGGCAACTCAGCTAGGGAATATCACACTTCTGACACTAGACTATAAGAACCTCAAGGCCTCATGCTGCAATCTTTTATTCTCAAGGGCCTACGCCTTGATAGAACGAGAATGGATCGTGCTCAGTAACCTGGCTCCTTGCTTGACTGAGTGCTCAATATCAGGAGGTTGGACTATGTCTTCACGGCATGGCCTTCGCACCATGCTACTTGCCTCATAGTCCTTCTGTGCAGTAGTCAGTAGTGTGCTCGTTCACACCACTTCAGCCTACTCCTTCATCACTGAGGGCGCAGGGTGCCACTTTTGTGAGCCACCTTTGGATAGGAGTTGGAATTTGCGCGTTTGGTGTGTGTGTGTGTGTGTGTGTTCTGACAGCCAACATCAAATAAACCAGTGATGAATGCAAATTTCAAGTCGACAGCTACAGCCACATCTAATTTGAGTTACAAGTGAAAGTGAGGTGTGAGGTGAAGGTGAAAATGATGGCGAATGTTGCGAAAGCATGGAGGTCATCAGGTGAACGTGTGAATAGGCCACCGCATGTACTTCTGAGCCATATCATCCCTCTACGCACCGACGCCTCACTAGTAGGTCTGTGTACATGAGCCACGTGACATGTGAAATTGAACTCTCACACGCTTGACTGCCTCACAAGCACTTCCTGGGGACGGTGACAAACTCGAAACTCTTTCCCGTGCGTGAAATCCAGCATGAAGACGCAACTTCGCCAAGTAGAAACTGTCTTGGATTCACAAAATCTTTGCTTGACAGAGAAGTCCCAAAGATGGCTTTGTTGCATACCTTTGCATAAATTTTGTTAAAGTTGTGCTTTCTTTGGTTTCCGGTTCAAATTCTCTTTTCTCCATCAGGCAACGGGGAATGGATAGCCAGTTTTGGTTCAAAACCGAACAACGCTTTCTGACTGAGGGAGCTGTGGAAATGGCTGCCATTTCGGCATGCCTTGCTCCTACAAACAGTGATGAACCGCCTCTACGCAAGCTATTTCTGCAAAAGAATCATTCACTGCACCGACTTGTCTCCCGCCTTGGATATGCGAGGCGCGAATCGTTGCTCGAGGTGGTAGCATCAAAGAGGCATGAACAGGTCTTGCGCCACGAACCACTAGTCTCATTCGCTGCAATTTAATGGTCTTTAGTAGGCATACCACTCTGTTTGAATTACACAACGCACAGCTGATTCAGAACGGACCACTTGGAAAGACCGAATCACAGGCTCGATTGTTAAGTGGAAGCTGTAGCAAGAAAGTGCTTTTTCATCACAATTTAACCATTTTTCAGTCACTCACCCAACCAACCAACCAACAGGTCCACAATGCACAGTAACCATTTCTGGCGCACGTGCAAGGTATGAATAGGCAGACTTGGTTGTCCTCGAAGTACATTCATTTCGTTCATTGCATCTCAGAGAAACTCCTTGGCCATGGACCCAGTTAGTGTGGATTCAGGCAGGCATACTTCATCAATCAGTTTAAACTTGAATAAAGTTTGTCACGACGCATCATTCTTACTTCGTGTTTTCAGTAATAGCCACGCATTCCAAAATTCCATTAAAAGGAGGAGTGGGCAAAGCCTTGCCCACGGTGATGCACCTAGCTTCGGCTGACTTGCCATTGCAGTCAGGTGTTGGCACACATCTGGTTGGTGCATCTCGCTACCACACTTCCCCCCTCATCCTCTTCAGCAGGTAAATGGATGGATCTGTGGGTGGACAGGTGGATACGCAATGGCGGGACGAATGATGCTCATGCTATCCTTGCATTAACCATTTCACTTCATTGAAGAAACCACCCTCTCTTCGCGCTGCATGACAACAACGCCATCACGTGCCATGGCTGCCTTCCACTTGCCCCTCATTGGTGCATGTTGAAGGTCAGTACCAAAATACAAAAGCCTACATTGAATGGCTTGTCATCAGTGACGACTCCAGCCAACCATGCTATCGATCAGCATTCCCCCCGCTCCTCCCAATATGGAGCCACTTTTGTGCAGTAAGGAATGACAAGGTGGTTAGGTGCGTGAATTTGTGTGTGGATGAGTGCTGACCCCATGCCTTCTGGGCACAGTGTGGATGGGAGAGAGGCAGCCAAGCGTGCCAACCATCAATGGCGATTCCACCATGTTGCGTCACACATTACATGACCTATGCACTTGCGTCAACACCAGGCGCGCGTGCGTCCACCAGACCACGTTGGACTATCACGCGTTCACCTACTGACCTCCACGCTTTCACAACATTCTCCATCATTTCGCACTTTCACCCCACTTCTTACCTTCTCGCACAACTTAACTGGGATGCAGATGTAGCTGCCGACCTGGGGTCTGCATTCACGCCCGATTAAAGAGGAGGTGGAATTGCTGCCTGCTCGTTCTAGCCACTTGTAATGCGTGACTCATTTAGTGTTGGTTAGTGGCGCTGCCATGAAACAAGCAACTTGTAACGTCTTCTCAAATGAAGGTGGTGAAAGTAGTGCACTCAGTGCGCATTGATGTCTGGGGAAGGCGAAGTGGTGTGGCAGAACACACTGCACACCACCGTACAGAAGGTCCAAGAGGCAAGTAGCATGATACGAATATCATGCAGCGAAGCGAAGACCCAGCCTCTAGGGAGTGAACACACGGTCGAATGTAGAGCCAGGTCACTAAGCTCTGCCCATTTTCATTCTATAACTACGTAATTCTGTGTGAGTAAAATGTTGCAGGGCGAGGCCTTCGGGTGTTTGCCTGGAGCTGCAAGCATTTACCCTCTCCTCCTAGGGTAAACGGGCTACAATCATGAGTTTCCACAATGACGCCTGTGTTTTCACACTGATCCATAATACTTCCTAGGCGGCCCTTTAATGTCAGTGCAATTATTGGGGATATTGAGTGCTTGAACGCCACACCTCCGTGTCGCCTGTTCTGAGCCAAACGGCTGACATTTCAACAGCTCTTGACTACAATTAGAACACCCAACCAACACCTCTACTTGCCTCTCTGTCTCCGTCTCACTATGTGATGCTCTCTACAGGCAAGGACGAAACGCATTGGCAAAGGCATCAGAGGGGCCAGAGATGCAGCCTTACCAGGTAGTGAGATAAGCGAAAGAGTGGGCGCACATTGTGTGGCAGCAAAAAGGAAGCAGATGCATGGTCTGGGTTTGTCCTGTGAGAGAGTGGCTGTAATTCCTGTGGTCCATCTTTCAGTCCCTAAATAGGCAGATTCGCAGACTAGGAAGGGTGAGCTAATAATCGGTCAACGTGCGTGTGTCCGCATAGCTGTGGGCTTGAGTGCGTGTGTATGCACGGTCTTTAAGTCTGAGTTTGAGTGCATCTCCGACGCAAGTCAGTCACTCAGTGGACTCATTTAAGCGTGCCTAATGGTGATTGAGTGACATCGTCCTCGGAGTGACTGCTGCCGAAAGCAAAGTGTCCTTAAATTGACGGCCAGACAACTAGGGGCGCGGGACATGTGAACGGCAGTTCCCATTGCTCACCCATAAGCAACCAAGTGGGTGAATGCTTTTACGGCTCTTAACATCAACACCTCTCTGGATTCATAGGCAGACGCACAATTGTGGCGCAGTCTTCAATCCCCTTCGCACGATGCGTGTCAGCTTAATAACCCATTGGTGCACTTGTAGTTCAGGGTGTCTTGCCAACCACATACAACAAGAGGGAACCCACTTGAGCATGGACGAGAATGGAGTAAGAAGTAAAGCATTTTATTTGCCATTTAGCAGTCGTTTACTACAGTTGGTCTGTTTAATCAAAGGGAGGAGGGATGATTGCCAAGCCGACCATTCTTCGTCGATATGAAGCCTGCGATGGGAACAGACAGTGTGTAAGGCAGATGCAAGCACTGAAGTGGAAAACTCGACGTAGGTGAAGTGGATGGTGAATTGTACAGACTTACGAGGGGGTTCATGCAAGCATTAAAGCCATGGAAGCCAGAAGGGCTGCAGTGGCTAAACCAGGAGAGGCAGAACCGGCAGTGGTGGTGTTTGCGGGCTTGGCGGTGGTTGCGGACGTGGTCGTGGTTGCGGGCGTGGTGGAAGGATCTTTTGAAGTGGTTTCTGTATGTGTTGTCACCGATGAGCTTGCTTGCTTGCTATCAGTTGTGCTTGATGAAGTCTCAGACATTTTAGCCAATGAAGCCCTTCTGTGCAAAATAATCTGCATTTATATGTATTTAACGGCCCTCACGACAACCACTGTGAAGGAAAAGCATACAGACCTCGTCTCCAACCTTCTTGATAAAAGTTAGTAACGTCGTGCTAAAAGGTACGCGGGCGAAAGGACCATGAGAAATGACAAAAGAAGATTGCTGTGGACGATGAAAGACTGGAGGACGAATGCCGGCAAATGAATGGGATGCAGAGCACTCATAACTAGGCGCTCTCATCGACTTTGCGGTTACTACACCAAGCCAAATTACGCCATCCAGTCCACGTCGGCCTCTCACATGTTCACCCACTACATTCTCTAGTATTTTGCATCTACTTTACTCCACTACTTATTCATTTTCCCTCCAACTTAACTTGGGTGCAGATGTGGCTGGTGACTTGAGGCCTGCATTCACCACCGACTGAGACGCGGTGAGATGGTCGACTGCTCCTCTTGCACCAGAGAGCTGCAACACATCCGCACAAACGACCCCATTATGCGTGTGCCTCCACGGTGTGCGTGTGAATGCACCAGTCGCTTCGTGGATCAGGAGTAGGGCATTTCATTGGCCTGAATCACTAGACTGCATGCTTATAAGCACACGGGTGTGTATGGTGTGGATACAAGTACTGCTTTCTTCTGGAGGAAAGATGTCCACTCCACTCTGCTTCGTGCTGTTGTTAGCAGCTTTACTCTTTCATGGCGATTGCAACGCGAATGAAGGTAGGATACTTTAAATGCTTTGCTTTAATCGGCACGTGGGTGCAAGCATTTGGCAAATGAGAATTGGGACATTAATTTTTGCATATGCTATGACACGTTTGACGGTGCTTTATTGTGCCCTGGCAACAGTTTCTTGTCATGAGGGCAGTGAAATACGCATTAACGCAGATTTGACTTTTGGATTGAAAGGGAATCACCGGCTAACAAGTCTGGGACCTCCGAATCAACCACATGGAGCAAAACTGGTACCACGTCCTCCAAGACCTCTTCAACAACGCCGACGAGCCCATTCAGGACGACGCCCGCGAAAACCACCGAAACAGCCTCGACCACGACCGCAACCACCACCATCACTGCTAACTCTGCCTCTCCTGGTTTAGCCACTGCAGCCCTTCTGGCTTCCATGGCTTTAATGCTTGCATGAACCCCCTCGTAAGTCTGTACAATTCACCATCCACTTCACCTACTCCGAGTTTTCCACTTCAGTGCTTGCATCTGCCTTACACACTGTCTGTTCCCATCGCAGGCTTCATATCGACGAAGAATGGTCGGCTTGGCAATCATCCCTCCTCCCTTTGATTAAACAGACCAACTGTAGTAAACGACTGCTAAATGGCAAATAAAATGCTTTACTTCTTACTCCATTCTCGTCCATGCTCAAGTGGGTTCCCTCTTGTTGTATGTGGTTGGCAAGACACCCTGAACTACAAGTGCACCAATGGGTTATTAAGCTGACACGCATCGTGCGAAGGGGATTGAAGACTGCGCCACAATTGTGCGTCTGCCTATGAATCCAGAGAGGTGTTGATGTTAAGAGCCGTAAAAGCATTCACCCACTTGGTTGCTTATGGGTGAGCAATGGGAACTGCCGTTCACATGTTCCCGCGCCCCTAGTTGTCTGGCCGTCAATTTAAGGACACTTTGCTTTCGGCAGCAGTCACTCCGAGGACGATGTCACTCAATCACCATTAGGCACGCTTAAATGAGTCCACTGAGTGACTGACTTGCGTCGGAGATGCACTCAAACTCAGACTTAAAGACCGTGCATACACACGCACTCAAGCCCACAGCTATGCGGACACACGCACGTTGACCGATTATTAGCTCACCCTTCCTAGTCTGCGAATCTGCCTATTTAGGGACTGAAAGATGGACCACAGGAATTACAGCCACTCTCTCACAAGGACAAACCCAGACCATTGCATCTGCTTCCTTTTTGCTGCCACACAATGTGCGCCCACTCTTTCGCTTATCTCACTACCTGGTAAGGCTGCATCTCTGGCCCCTCTGATGCCTTTGCCAATGCGTTTCGTCCTTGCCTGTAGAGAGCATCACATAGTGAGACGGAGACAGAGAGGCAAGTAGAGGTGTTGGTTGGGTGTTCTAATTGTAGTCAAGAGCTGTTGAAATGTCAGCCGTTTGGCTCAGAACAGGCGACACGGAGGTGTGGCGTTCAAGCACTCAATATCCCCAATAATTGCACTGACATTAAAGGGCCGCCTAGGAAGTATTATGGATCAGTGTGAAAACACAGGCGTCATTGTGGAAACTCATGATTGTAGCCCGTTTACCCTAGGAGGAGAGGGTAAATGCTTGCAGCTCCAGGCAAACACCCGAAGGCCTCGCCCTGCAACATTTACTCACACAGAATTACGTAGTTATAGAATGAAAATGGGCAGAGCTTAGTGACCTGGCTCTACATTCGACCGTGTTTACTCCCTAGAGGCTGGGTCTTCGCTTCGCTGCATGATATTCGTATCATGCTACTTGCCTCTTGGACCTTCTGTACGGTGGTGTGCAGTGTGTTCTGCCACACCACTTCGCCTTCCCCAGACATCAATGCGCACTGAGTGCACTACTTTCACCACCTTCATTTGAGAAGACGTTACAAGTTGCTTGTTTCATGGCAGCGCCACTAACCAACACTAAATGAGTCACGCATTACAAGTGGCTAGAACGAGCAGGCAGCAATTCACCTCCTCTTTAATCGGGCGTGAATGCAGACCCCAGGTCGGCAGCTACATCTGCATCCCAGTTAAGTTGTGCGAGAAGGTAAGAAGTGGGTGAAAGTGCGAAATGATGGAGAATGTTGTGAAAGCGTGGAGGTCAGTAGGTGAACGCGTGATAGTCCAACGTGGTCTGGTGGACGCACGCGCGCCTGGTGTTGACGCAAGTGCATAGGTCATGTAATGTGTGACGCAACATGGTGGAATCGCCATTGATGGTTGGCACGCTTGGCTGCCTCTCTCCCATCCACACTGTGCCCAGAAGGCATGGGGTCAGCACTCATCCACACACAAATTCACGCACCTAACCACCTTGTCATTCCTTACTGCACAAAAGTGGCTCCATATTGGGAGGAGCGGGGGAATGCTGATCGATAGCATGGTTGGCTGGAGTCGTCACTGATGACAAGCCATTCAATGTAGGCTTTTGTATTTTGGTACTGACCTTCAACATGCACCAATGAGGGGCAAGTGGAAGGCAGCCATGGCACGTGATGGCGTTGTTGTCATGCAGCGCGAAGAGAGGGTGGTTTCTTCAATGAAGTGAAATGGTTAATGCAAGGATAGCATGAGCATCATTCGTCCCGCCATTGCGTATCCACCTGTCCACCCACAGATCCATCCATTTACCTGCTGAAGAGGATGAGGGGGGAAGTGTGGTAGCGAGATGCACCAACCAGATGTGTGCCAACACCTGACTGCAATGGCAAGTCAGCCGAAGCTAGGTGCATCACCGTGGGCAAGGCTTTGCCCACTCCTCCTTTTAATGGAATTTTGGAATGCGTGGCTATTACTGAAAACACGAAGTAAGAATGATGCGTCGTGACAAACTTTATTCAAGTTTAAACTGATTGATGAAGTATGCCTGCCTGAATCCACACTAACTGGGTCCATGGCCAAGGAGTTTCTCTGAGATGCAATGAAGAACGAAATGAATGTACTTCGAGGACAACCAAGTCTGCCTATTCATACCTTGCACGTGCGCCAGAAATGGTTACTGTGCATTGTGGACCTGGTTGGTTGGTTGGTGAGTGACTGAAAAATGGTTAAATTGTGATGAAAAAGCACTTTCTTGCTACAGCTTCCACTTAACAATCGAGCCTGTGATTCGGTCTTTCCAAGTGGTCCGTTCTGAATCAGCTGTGCGTTGTGTAATTCAAACAGAGTGGTATGCCTACTAAAGACCATTAAATTGCAGCGAATGAGACTAGTGGTTCGTGGCGCAAGACCTGTTCATGCCTCTTTGATGCTACCACCTCGAGCAACGATTCGCGCCTCGCATATCCAAGGCGGGAGACAAGTCGGTGCAGTGAATGATTCTTTTGCAGAAATAGCTTGCGTAGAGGCGGTTCATCACTGTTTGTAGGAGCAAGGCATGCCGAAATGGCAGCCATTTCCACAGCTCCCTCAGTCAGAAAGTGTTGTTCGGTTTTGAACCAAAACTGGCTATCCATTCCCCGTTGCCTGATGGAGAAAAGAGAATTTGAACCGGAAACCAAAGAAAGCACAACTTTAACAAAATTTATGCAAAGGTATGCAACAAAGCCATCTTTGGGACTTCTCTGTCAAGCAAAGATTTTGTGAATCCAAGACAGTTTCTACTTGGCGAAGTTGCGTCTTCATGCTGGATTTCACGCACGGGAAAGAGTTTCGAGTTTTGTCACCGTCCCCAGGAAAGTGCTTGTGAGGCAGTCAAGCATGTGAGGAGTTCAATTTCACATGTCACGTGGGCTCATGTACACAGACCTACTTGTGAGGCGTCGGTGCGTAGAGGGATGATATGGCTCAGAAGTACATGCGGTGGCCTATTCACACGTTCACCTGATGACCTCCATGCTTTCGCAACATTCGCCATCATTTTCACCTTCACCTCACACCTCACTTTCACTTGTAACTCAAATTAGATGTGGCTGTAGCTGTCGACTTGAAATTTGCATTCATCACTGGTTTATTTGATGTTGGCTGTCAGAACACACACACACACACACACACCAAACGCGCAAATTCCAACTCCTATCCAAAGGTGGCTCACAAAAGTGGCACCCTGCGCCCTCAGTGATGAAGGAGTAGGCTGAAGTGGTGTGAACGAGCACACTACTGACTACTGCACAGAAGGACTATGAGGCAAGTAGCATGGTGCGAAGGCCATGCCGTGAAGACATAGTCCAACCTCCTGATATTGAGCACTCAGTCAAGCAAGGAGCCAGGTTACTGAGCACGATCCATTCTCGTTCTATCAAGGCGTAGGCCCTTGAGAATAAAAGATTGCAGCATGAGGCCTTGAGGTTCTTATAGTCTAGTGTCAGAAGTGTGATATTCCCTAGCTGAGTTGCCATGTACCTACAGTCAATGCTGATTTACATCTCACCCATGGTCCCATGTCCATTCAAACCAACCCAACCCAACCTAACCCCTAATACTTCTTATTTTGTCTTTTAATATCAACGTGAGAGAGGGATTTGGCCCTCGTCTACATTGTGAGTGAGTGAGTGAGTGAGTGAGTGAGTGAGTGAGTGAATGAGTGAGTGAGTGAGTGACATCAATGCTAGCAAACCCTCAGGCACTTCATTAGTAGGCAGATTCGGGGACCAGGAATGGTGACCCAACCGGTCAACCTGCGTCTGTCAACCTGGGAGAAGCTAGAGGAGACTAGGCCTGTGAATGTGTGTGTGTGTGTGTGTGTGTGTGTGCGGGAGTTAGGTCTGAGTCTGAGTGTCTTTCTGATGCACTTAGGTGACCAGTTGACTCAGCTAAGCGTATTTATCAGTGACTGATTGACTTCATGCTTGGAGTGAGTCTTGCCGCAATGAATGTGTCCTTTACTCAATGACCAGGCAACTAGGGGCAAGCGATCAAATGTGCAACTATCCCTAGCGCATCCCCAAAAATGGCCAAGGAGACGAAAGCTTTGGACCACAAGGCATTTCTGGATCCATAGATGGCGCCAGAAGTGTAGTGCAGTCCTCAACCCACTTGCGTAGGACATATCAGCTAAATAGACCTGTAGTGCATTCATAGTTCAGCAGGGAACCCGCTTGAGCATCCATGAGAATGAATTTAAATGTGAAGCATTTTATTTGTTATTCGGCAATTGTTCACCACAGTTGCTCTGTTTATTGTAAGTAAGGGCAAATAGGTGTCAAATCGACCGTTCTGCAGAGTAAGGAAGCTTGCAATCGGTAAAGACAACGTGTTTGGCAAACGCAAGCACTGAGATGCAATGCTCGGAGCTCGTGAAATAGCTGGTGACTTGCACAGGCTTACGAGATTGTTCATGCAAGCATTAGAGCCATGGACGCTAGAGCAGCTGCAGTGGCTAAGGCGGTGCAGGTGGATCCACCACCAGTGGTGGTGGTTGTGGGCGTGGTGAAGGAATCTGTTGTAGTGGTTGTTGTTGTAGGATTCGACGCAGATTACCTCGTCGTGGCAACTGTGGACGACTGAGCAGACCCACTGTTCGTTGTGATTGTGGGAGTCATTACGGAACTCGCTGGTGTGATTAATGATCGATCCAGTTTATCCGAAACTAAAACTTAATTTGATGTGCGTCTTACCATGTGTATGTTACCTCCTGCATGTGCACAAACTGCCAACAGCGCATATTGAGGCATTTTGGACAGCCTCATCAGCCGCGTGTGACGCAAATCAGTGTGGTAGATTTCATGGCAGAGAATGCTATGAATGAATGTGCAGAATCACTTTAGCAGTAGTGGTGACGATTTGGTGTCCCATAGGCCTGCTTCGACTATTTCTGGTCAATTTCAAGTTATAGGTCAGCTGCCGACTTGACGTGCACAAAGAACTCACATTCTTCCACACTTGGTGTAGTATCCCGCACTTCACTACAGCAGGCTCTGGTTTGACGGCTATTCAGTTCACCCTTGTGAATGTCGACGCAAACGTGGACAGAAATGGTGTGTGCTGGCTCTGAATCCAAGGTGTGACTTGTTGACTTGTGAGAGTAGAGACGGCCTTGTGGAGCATTGTCGACTGTCCAAGGAACAGCATAGCCAATGCCATACCAGTTGGAATGAGATGGTGGCTTCCAGCTCACGCTCACCTTGTAACGGCTGATCGCTTTAATTTTCACGTTCAATGGAGTCGCGGATTCTGCACAAATGGAAATGCATAGAGGTGTCTGCATTAGTGTTGAGAGGGTGGTATAGTACCGTGTGTACCAGTGTGCTCCTATGTGCCCCATATGGAGCTAGATGGAAGCAAAATACTCACGAATCAAGGTGAATGCATAAATGTGACCTGGAGTGATTTCGACGACCTGTGTCCATTACCTTACTTAGTAAAGGATCGGGTAAAACGCTGAGAGCATGAGGCAATGCAAGGAGCTGAATGTGTCTGCTCATTGGCACAAGCAGGTCTGACTGTGTAAGATGCGATGTGAAGTGATGTGATGCAATACAGACGAGTGAGAGCAGGTAGGTCATTTCTAGCACTCGTCAGCTTGTCATGCATGCTGGACATAACAGGTGAGCAAGAAACTCTCACGCACAAAAGGTCTACAACCACGTGCAGATGAAAGCAAAGTATGGGAAGGTATCTCACCTGCTGACAGGACTACCCCGCCATGCAAGAATGACGTTGCCAGCAATGTGAAGCAGAGAGTAAAAGGGACATGCCACCTGCAGGCAAAATGAAACTCGTATTTGCAACTCGCACACGTGTGCTCGTAAGCATGTAGTCTAGTGATGCAGGCCAATGGAACGGCCTTCTCCTGACCTGCGAAGTCAATGGCGCAATCACACGCACTCCGTGGAAACGCACGCATTACTGGGTTGCTTGGACGATTGTTTTAAAGGTTGCTGGTAAGAACACCTGTCAGTGCAAACTACTGTTCACCTGCAACCGCCCTTAGCAGTTTCTGTCTACTTCGGGATGTGCTGCGATGCTGTGAGTAGGAGATTTGCTCGGACTTGTATACAAGTTCACCCGAGCACTGCAACCACAAGTGTGAATGGGCTTGTGGTGGTGAATGGAGTGAATGCACAGCTACCAGTTGTGGTGATTGCAGGATTCGACTTAGAGGCTTTGACGCGTTCATTGCAGAAGTGGTGAGAGATCCTCTTCGCAGATACTCCTCCCCACTCCGGTCAGAAACTTCACCGCCTCCGCATCAGTGTCGAACCCAGACCTCCATTCAGCAGCCACATCTGCATCCAAGCCAAGTTGGAACAGATATTGGGGACTGGAATGAAGTTGAAAGTGAGGAACAATGTTGTTAGAGCATAGAGGACCCGTGGGCGTTGGTGGGGTGAACCGCCAAATGCTACACAATCAACTATTAAACTCTTAATATTAGCTTGCTTCCAAGTACATTTGGAAGGGAAAGTAGGAGGTTCGGTAAGGATGAGAAGTGAGGGAGAGTGTTGCAAAATCTTGGAGTTCAGTGAGTGAATGCCTAAGAAGACAAGGAGGACTGGAATGTGAACGCTGGCTTGGTGTATGCGGTGTACACAGGCTATGTGATGTGTGACGCAGCATGGTGAAAGAGCAATTGATAGCATACACGATTGTCACTCTCCACGGTGTCCAGAAAGCATGGAGTCGACACTCATCAACCCACAATTTCACTCATTACATAACCACTCGATTCCTTACAGACTCCATCCACCCATCTACCCATCCATCCATTCGTCCCGTCTTCTTTTTATCATCTCACCCATCCCTCCACCATTCTAGCTTATGTCCTTCAGTGTAACTTCCTTCCTCAACTTTCTCCTCCCTCCGGCTCTCCCTCCGGCTCTCCCTCCGGCTCTCTCTCTCTTTTGTCCTTCCTTCATCCAACATTCCACTTATCTTAGCTCTTGTTCTAGGCTTGTACATCCACTTGCCCATTTCTCCCTTCATCCTACCCTCCGTTTAAACGCCTTCCACTCATACCTCTCTTCATGGAACCATTTTCGTGCAATTACTTATCACTTCTATGCATCTTTTTGCCCCACGTACAATCCATTTGACAGTAATATTCCTCCGGTACTCACCATCCACAGCTATCTTCTCCTACCATCCACTACAGCCCCTTCACCCATGGAACCATTGCCTCAGCGTGACTACTCCATGTCTCCTTGCTATCCTAACTGCTGCATGTTTTAAAAGTGAGGCTGCTCGACACCACGGAGAGGCGCATCACCCTCTACTCATTGTTGGCAGAATCAGCTTCACAGTTGAATGTGGTATTAGTGTTTCTGACTTCCCCCTCAAACCCACCCACGTCAGTGCCCGTGAAGCTGACGATGGCAGACTGTGACGGCAATAATGTGACGGCGAAGGAGAGAACGAAGCCGACGAAGGAGGAAGGGAGGATACCGACATGTAACATGGATAGAACTGTGGGAAGAGCGGAAAGACGACGCAAAAGCTTAAGTAGTGCGCAGTGGGAATGGAAGATGGGATCGAAAATGATGGTTTATGCGATGAAGACTCACATGGACTCGGATGTGATAATGATGTGGACGGACACGGCAGCAGAGCCTGCTGACCACTGGATGAGTCGAGGAAGAGTGTGTGCATCTCCTACTCTGGTCACCTATCCATTGCACCATCTGTCTCACCATCCCACTTGCATCAGACCATGCCAGCTGTGTGGCAGAAGGCGAGTAGTTCCCTCCAGTAGAAATGGACATTGACGAAGTGTTAACCGCTTATAAAAGCTTCACCAATTGTGACGTGTCGCCACACAAACAGCCTGGAAGGCATGTGTATTGGTCTAGATAGCAATTCAATTGCTGGAGGGTGTAGAGAGGCGTCTAGGCAAAGGTAAGAAGCGAATTACCCTTCCATCCGTTTCCCCACCACCCTCTCCCTTCCCTCACCCACACATCCATCAAATATTCCTACACGACACAAAAAACTGAGCATTATATTGCATTTACACCTTAGACTAAAGCCCACATCAAACCCCACATTCAACCGACACCCGTTGTTTCATCCACTCATCCTTACACTCACCATTCATTCCTCTTTTCGTCCATGCACCAATTGCCCGTCCATTCATCCCTTCCATCCACCACTCAAACGCCTTTCGACAGTGCCTAGGCAGTTGTTGGGGTACACCGCAGAATGCATTCCATTCATAAAGCACATTAGTACAAATTTTGTAGGATATCGAAACCCGTCCGTCATGTAGTGCCTACTTAATAATTTCAGCAGCGCGCTTCGGAGATGTAGGAAGGCGACGGACGTTGGTGGCGTTATTTAAGTTATTCTCAACACAACACATTTGCCTTCAATGGCAACAAGCAATCCATGGAGCAAGCTTCCATTTCAATCAAGCCACCATTATCCAGGCATTATAGTGACTAGCACATGACTGCCTCCTCTACTTTGCCGGAAGGAGGCTAGCAATTTTGCCGGTTCGTCGTCCCTCCAATTCCATCTCGTCGTCTATTTTTAGGCATTGGGTCAACTCATAATGGACGGAGTTATCCAAAACAAAGACAAGCTAATCTCCGATGTAAAATGTGGAGGAGATGTGGGGAACAGAGTACAGCAATGGTTGGCAATCAGGTGGCACGGAATCACCACACGCACCTTTCCACGAATAGCGTACCAGTGGGCAATAGTTTATTGCAGAGCTGTAGATGCCTCAATGGGAAACCTTGATGAGGTTGTCCCGGGTGTCTAGTTGATCAGATGTGGCAACAACTGGCCACCACACACACACTCTCAGTCAATCTGAATGCACAAGACGATTTGGTGCAGCTAGCCTCTAATAAAATCGCCGTCACACACATATGACACTTATGTGTCGAGCGCGCAACTCAAAAATTTGTCACGCAAGCTCAGCGATTTTCAATTATCAGCTGGTGTACTTGCTCAATGCCAGCTCCCAGGCTGAACGTATGGGTGAGCGAACCCGTAGCTACCCCAAACTACAGTGGAGGACTCGCCATTCCACTTCCACCAAACAAACTTCCTCATTTTCAATCAACACGTCTGCATGAGTTGTTGCGGAAAGAGCTGCCATTGTTGGTGGGTGAGCACTGGGTTGGTGCCGAAACTGTGGTGACGGCAGTGTCCGAAGTGTAGGTGATCGTTCTGTGGGGAAACCAACGCATCTGGCTGCCTCATTTACGGATGGAGTGGACCATGTCCATTTCACTGCTCCCAACGCCATTACGTCGATGGCCTCCACAACAGAGTGTGTGGGTCAAAATAGCCCACTCTTTGGCTACTTGCATCACGGCTCCTTTCCCTGCTCCTCAGAGACCACAATAAGCTCTTAACTACTGTTGTGCTCAATTCATGTCATGTCGATGAAGCTCTCCGCAGTGCCCACCTACCCCTCCTCGCACATGCACGCGCCTTGCCGCACACGCAAGGAGGCAATCGTGGTGTCCACACAAATAGCATAGAACGCTAAATTGACTAACCCTGCTCCACAGAAATGTGAACGTCAGCACCCAACACCAACAGTGGGCAGGATGATGACACTGCGTGACAGCCATGGCTACTGCCCCGGTGTCATGGAGAAGAGTTGACGCGAGCAAGTGGCTAGATCCCGCAAGGCTCCAAATGGTATGCCCCTGCCAATTACTCCCAGCTCAAGTTGGGGATAGCTGTAGCTGTGGATACAAAGGATCACTTCTCCACTTTCATGACATCATTCCCTCTTCGCCACGTTAAAGGGGCAATCGGATGCTGCGAATCGGGGAAAGCGTGTCATTGAGGAGCGCACACACGCCATGCACACCAGTAGTGGATAGTTCGTGGCAGAGTGGCTTGACATGCAGAAAGCACTCCACTCCCTTCTCCTGCTGCTGCGAGTCCGCAATTTGCACAGAGAGGTTGACCACCACCCTGTGCCACTATTCGTCTCAGCGATTTCAAATCACCACAGCTCTGCTTTATGCACAAACTTACGCGCTCTTCTCCCACATTAACCAAAGTCGCATATACTTGTGAAGAATGTCCACTTACTGCTAGAAGAAAGCATTATGGGACAGCTGCAAGTCCGAGGTGAGCAATTTGCCCGCAGCATACGCACCAATCAAACAAAGTGGCTGATTTACAAAAATACATTGGGGATCACATTATGCCATGAGGAAAATGAAACAGTTGCACAACTAAAAAGTTCAATGCAGGATGCACTTTGCTCTCAAATGGACACACAAACCGTCTTTGTAAGTGACGTAGCAAAGTAGGTCCATTCTTTCACCCTTACCAGCACCCGTCAAAACAAAAGACTGCCACATCACACTGCACATGTCTATATTAGCAAAAACTTGGCATTGAAAACCCAACAGAACTGGGTAAAAGTTCTTCGCAAGCATTCGATAGTGAGACAAAAAGGGGTGAACGAAATGCAAACGACTCTTTGTCAGGGAAGACAAAGAACCTGTCACGCAGTCAACTCACCCCTATCCCTAAGCAAATTCTATGCCTTCAAATGATAAAATTTATAGCTGACATTGCTGATAAAGGCACCAAACCGAAGCTTTGGAGACTAATGGGCATACTTGTCGTAGAGTGAATTTGTGCAGAAGCTGTAGCGCCTTGCTAGAAGTTAGTCCAGTCTCCTCTGTTAATTAGAAGCTCAACTATGCCTTGACATTCAACGGGTAAGTCCAAAACGAGAACTTCCTTCACTTTGTGATCAATCCGCCATGAATCTGAAAGCAGAAATTGAGACAAGAGAGAACAAGGCAGTCACAAACGCCGCACCACCGCACAGTTTAGTGTTAGCAGACTTGCAAGATTCTGTAGGTTTCAGGCAAGACATGCAGTGTTCTAGATGGAGTGGGGTGGGTTTCTACAAAGACCATCAATCCCGACTTCTGCGAGGAACAGGTCAAAGTCTCTGCTTCGAATCCCACAATCGCAACAACTGGTAGCCTCACTTTCACAATTCGCCCGGTGTTCACACCATCGCAGCTCATTCCACAAAGACGAAAACAACGAGAAGGTGCTATAGGGGAGGTTATTTGTGCCAGCTGGGCGTCCAACCAGATAACCACAACACGATCACTCAAATGGCCCAATAAAGTATGTGGTTCCACGCAGTGCATGTAATTTCACCAGTTGCTTATAAGCACACGCATGTGGGTGCTAAATGCACCAATTTGCTTTCCTAGAGGAGGAGAGATGTCCCTTCCACTCTGCTATGCTGTCGGCAGCTTTACTCCTTCGTTGCGCTTTCACCCTGGCAGCAGGTAAGACACATTCGCAGGCCTTGCATTCATCGGCACGCGGCTGCAAAAATTTAAGAAGTTAAAATTTTTTGTTAAATTAGACAAATCAGCAAGCGTGTTTCTTAAAATATGGAAAAACCAATATGCTAGGAATGACTTATCCGCTCCCGTCATAGCAAGGTCAAGCAAACTTGGTGCCATAAGTAGAGTCATTTCTATCTCGGCAATGCTGTACCGTTAGCGTCATACCGATCCACCGGTAAGTGAAGTAATAAACGCAGGTCTTTCAAGCCACTCCTGGTCATCTTTCACGCATTCACTCTGATGCTTGAGCATTGTGCTTCC